>CM047582.1:1555096-1575716 GCA_026184515.1 Peronosclerospora sorghi
GATTGATCAGATTGGCCTCGCGATATGGCCGTCGCGACCCTCTGTAATATGGCCGTCACGATATGACCGTCGCGATATGGCCGTCACGATATGACCGTCGCGATATGGCCGTCACGATATGACCGTCGCGATATGGCCGTCACGATATGACCGTCGCGATATGGCCTTCGCACTTGCCATCTGATTGGTAAATGTCAAGTGCGACGGCCTTATCGCGAAGGAAAGAAAAACAATATATACTCCAATATCAGCCAATAGGGCTTCATCATCATGGTAAAACGTTAAAGCCAAAATGGCTATACGTATTTCCAACAGCTTGCTTGTCCTCGAGGTTGCCCAAGGTTCAAAAGTATTCTAAAGATCGTGGTCCTCATGAACAGTTTACTGTGCTTGCTTGTATTCATGCAAAGCAGCCTTCCTGTTCTTCGAGGCGTTGGTGGTAGGTACTTCATGGAAGAGGAAATTACGAGACCGCAACAAGTAGTATGTGGACCACACTAAAGCAGTGCCCTTCCTCTCTCTAAAAATTGTCCCCATTAACTTTCTTTCCCGTCCATATGCTTAAGTAGGAATTAACTACAACCAAGAGGTCCCTTTCAATTCAATGCAGCAAGAAAAGCGCTTTTTTATTGTTCGGTTGAAGGCGGCGCCACCTCACGCTTCGATGCGTGCCACAGTAGCTTCAAGTCGCCCAGCACCGCTTCAATGTCCGCCGCAAACTTGTCGGCACTCGTCAACGGGCACGACTTTTTGCACGAAATGTGAAACCCGAGCATGGTGTCGCCAGCGACCATGTAACTCACGCCGTAGCCATCTTCGGCCACGGGCCCAAAGCCCCCGCCGGGACAGCGCGCATCTTCAATGGAAAACGGCGTGCCCTCGAGCGCTTTTTCGACCAAGGGCCAGTTGTGCGTCTGTTGCTGGGGCTGCTGCGACGTCGAGAGGCGCCACGGTCGACTCAGCGCCTTGTTAAGAAACGGCGACTCGGTGCCAAAGCCGACCGAGACGCAGTAGAGCGTAAAGAGATGCCGATCAATGCCCTTGCCGCTCATGGCGTTGCGGTAACTCTCTTGATGCACGGCACACGCGCGTTGAAGGAGCTCGAGCTTGGCCGCGTCCGAGAGCGTGGGATCCTCCATGCCCAGCACAAACGCCTTGGACTCGTCCGTGACTGGTCGCACCGTTTCGGTCCGACCGTCACGGTACAGCCGCGTCATGCTCGACTCGTACGTCTGCGTGATGGTCCCCGAGTTGCGATAGTACGCAAGCTGCAGCGCCATCTGGATAAAGGCGTCGGGACTCACGCGGAATTGCTTAATCAATCCCTTACCATACGCCGTGTACGAAATCACCTTTAAATCAAAATCGCGAATGGCCTTCTCGGCTTCCGCGAGCGACTTGAGCACGGCCGTATCCAGGCCCGTGGAAAAGTCCCACTCGAGCACTTTGCACAGCGGCAACTTCGATCGCCGTTCGTCGTCCGACTGCACGGCCACGTCGCCGTTTGCATCATATGGCTTTGTGTAGCACTGCTTCGTGTACACTTGCTCCCACGCATGCGCCATGACGGGTGCGTCCGCCCAGGCATGTTCTGCATTGATGCCCGCGACGCTGTTCTTGTAAATCACGAGATTAAACGACTTGTCAAACCAGCGACTGCCCCCAGTGCCATGGATGAGATCTTTGCCCATGGACGTCCAGTCCGTCGCCGCTTTGTTCTCTAGAATCACTACAAACACGGCCGACTCAATGAGCTCGAGCGATCGCTTGTTCATGCCACTCGACATGAATTGCTCCCGGTTTTCCGCCCACTCAATGCGATTCGCCGCCGTCAAGGCCGCGAGATTCGCCTCGGCTTTCGTGGGCGCCTCCATGGCCGACGCCATGGCTTCAATCGATTCAAACTGCCGTTGGAGCTCGTACTTGGTGAGTAACTTGCCATACTGCCCCTTTTCAAAGAGTGGCATTTTAAACACGCGGCCGTGGCAAAACACGGCCAGGTGTTTCGATTTGGGCTGATAGAGCTTCAAGACATCGGTTTCGCGTCCTGGCAGTCGCGTACAGGAAAAGAGGCGCTGGTATTGACTCATACAGAGCGGGACAATGCCACGAATGAGCTGGGGCGCCAATTGCTCGCGATCGAGCTCCTGCTTGAAGATTAAAAACTCGTGCACAAGCACGGCCGCGAGGGCCAGGGGGTTTGTCGTGAGCGTAAACGCGAGATTCGCCCCGGGGAGCGCATAATAGTTGCTATTGATCATGAGGGACGACCGGCCCTTGAGGTACACGTACTTTTCCCACCAGTCCGTGACATAATTCGTTGACCACCAGCTCTTCAAGTACAAGTAAAACTGGAGCTTCCGGCCTTCCTTGTGCACAAACTCGTGCGCCATGTGCTCCATCTCGGCGTACTCGTCCGGCGTCAGGAGCGGGTGCACGGATTTTAAATAGCGCGCAATCGTATCCTTGAGCGACGGCAGCGGGAGCCGCGGGAGCGCATCTTGAAACGAATACGTGAGCGGATTCCGACCGCCAAAGATCTTTAACAGAGCGGCCCAGATCGTCACGACGCGCCGTTCTTCCTTCGGGGCAAGGTACAACCAGCCCCGATAACTTAAGAGCAAGCGAAGAAAGAGGCGCTGCAGTGCCATGAGCAGCAACAAGCCCAGAAACGCGGCCCACGCGGCAAGGTACGCGACATACACGGTCGGTGGGAGCACATACCAATAGGGCATTAAGAAATTGCCCACGTGCCAGACCACGACCGAGATGGGTCCGCTGCGCCACCACGAGTCCGTGGGCGAGCAGACAACAATGACGGAAATCGCCAGGACGGTCAAGATCGCGACAACGGGCGGGGCGGGGTAGACACCACGCTTGAGGGCTCGCTGGAGGTGAAAGATCTCGCGCACGATCGCCCGGCGCATTGCGTGCGGGGGTGGGATCACGAACGAGATGTAAATGCCTTCATCCGAGTAGAGGAGCTCGACGCCGCGCTTGTGCTCGTCAAAGACACCGATGGCTTGATGCGCTTCCGCCATGTGGAGAATGGGTCGGGTCTCTCTTTTCTAGACGAAAAAGGTGGGAGAGTGACTGATGGGTTTGTCCGACTAATTCAAAAATGAGTTGGCGCTACGTGGGATTTGCATTTTGGGTACCACGAGCGCTCGATTAGGGTGCATCTACTCGTGTTTTTGGAGTCTTCGATCGAGTTTAACAGTCGATGGTCAGAACTCATTTGGGTACGGAGAGTGGAAATGGGTCCTCGTCTACAGTTTTTTTTTCACGTCATATTGGTTTTGGGAGGTTGTTGAAGATCCGAGTGCGAAAGTGACGCTGGCGACGAAAAGTGCAGTTTGCGAGATGGGAAGCTAGATAGAAAAAGGACGAGGTGGTACCTAATCGAAGACTTGTTTCGCACACACTGCAAATCCCTTGTAGTAGCATCTCAACAGAACTAATCTAAGAGCAAGAGTGACATAGTTCATAAGCGGCTTATACCTAAAAGAAAATATTAATCTACCCAACCATGCATTATATATGCGACGTCGCTGCGTTGGTTTCCCGTTCGTTTTCTGCGAATATTTTCGTTTCAGACCCATTTTCTCTTTTTTGTAACGGATCAAAAAAATAGGTAACGGACCAAATTCATAATGGCACGTAATACCGAAATCAAATCAAACCACATTCTGAACGCAACTGCTGCATCCTACGGATATGACAATCGCTTCATCAACATTTCCGCCAACATGTCGTGTAACTTGCTTCAATTTCTCAATCGTTTGGGTGCTTGATTGTCCACCTTTAATAAAATCATCGGTTTCTTCACTTGAATTCCAATCTCTTGCAATATTTCACGCATTCTTAGCAATCTTACCTCGACCTTGGGTATGACGTAAACTTCCGCCTCCTTATTGACAGCGATACCTTTGTTTCTTGCATGTTCAACTCAGAATTACTCCATCCATCATCACAACTCCACATTCCATCGACTTGTGATCATTCTTTGCACTCGCAGGGTCGGAGTAACTGTATTCCTTTAATTTGCTCGACGGGACGAGCACCTTTAAATCCTGATCCCATGTGCAGCTTATTGGGTTTCGTTCCTTTAAGGTACCGTCCAATTTTTTTCCAGGATTCCAATCCAGCACCCTTGCCACGTGAGTTCGTTTCGTCGCCTTATAGCGAGATCTGGTCACGTGAAATAAATTATCCGTAATAAGCTTCTAACTCGAGATTGAACATTTTGTATCGGAATTTCGTCAAAAATTCACCTTCGGAGGAATTCATCTTCACATTTGTTGCCAACTGGAGTCTTTATGGAATTTGATTTATACTCTCGCAAATTGTTTCAACCCAAACTTCTTATCTAGTTTTTACCCACCATACTTTCTTCATAAACCACGCATATACCGAGACATTTCGGTACCTTTCCAAGAGTCTTTATTTCTAAGACCTTCATGTCCTCGGAAAACCTATCCACTGACTTTTCTCCGTGACTGTCACCTACAAATCAATCCACGTATACTTCAACATTCGTCGTTCATCGTTCTTCGTCTTCACAGACACATGTCTATCTTACACTGTTTAAAATTTCATTTCCGAATTTTTCCATGTAAATGTTGATTCCACGAACGACCAGCTTGGGTTCAATCCATAGAGAAACTCAATATGTAATTACTTTTTATCCAAACATCTCCCTCGTTTAGATACATTTCTTGAGGGACTGTTAAAACTTCAATCTGTTGTGTGGTATATATTTCTTATGGTTAATAAAAAATGTGTGTACTCAGAACCGAGTACTACTGCACTAATTACGCTACTAATATGAACGAAATGTAAATTGCTACCTAAAATAGTCCTACTCAGTCTTGATAAAGAAACAAAAATAGACGGACTATTTAACACATCTTAAAGGAGGCGAGACTATTTTATACCGAGATATTTAGGAACTTCCCTACTTTAGGGCCGCGTTCCGACCTCGAACCCTTACTCCTTAACCACTGCACCACATTGAATAAGATGCTGGTGACGCTGATTGGTTGGATTTTCTGAGGTTGATAGAGAAAAGTATACAAGGGTCCTATCTATTTCGCGTCCATGGAAGAAGCAAACGCTGTCATACCCAACGTATAACTAACCAGGTGCAAGTACGATGAAACCTGTTACTTTTCATCCAGTGGATTCTTTGACGGAGTTTTGACTACCTCGATGATAATCTTGCCCCGGGCACGACCAGTCATCTGCAACTTGATGGCTTTCATCACATCCTCGAGCGGGTGTACGGAATCAATGATTGTCTTGATCTTGCCCGCTTCGATCAGTTTCTTCAGCTCGACGAGATAGTCCGAACAGGGAGCATTAAAAATCTGGTGAAGTGTCGCACCAATGGGCGACGGGATCGGATCCTTAATCGTCAGAATCGTGACAAAGATGCCTGTCTTCTCTTTTAGCACTTTCTGGGCCGCGTCATTCCAGGACGCTGGTTCCATGCCGCAGTCATAGACGAGGTCCACCGAATGTTCCGCAACCACGTCGCTCCATTTTTCCTTTGTATAGTCAATGACCTCGTCAGCACCCAATGACTTCACCAAATCGACGTTTCGGTGACTGCATGTCGTGATCACTTCTGCTCCAATCGCCTTGGCGATCTGGATGCCAAAGACACCCGTCCCGCTGCTGCCTCCAAGAATTAGCACGCGCTGCCCCTTTTGCAACTTGCCGTACGTCACCAGGGCTTGCCAGCTTGTTTCACCAGCCAATGGGACGCCCGCAGCTTCGTTCCACGACATGGTCCGGGGCTTGGGCGCCACGTATTTCGTATCGATGTTGATGTATTCGGCAAACGTACCAAAGTTGTCAAAACCAGGCATGCCAAAGATCTCGTCGCCCACTTTATAATCTGTAACATCACTCCCCACTTCTACCACTCTTCCAGCCATGTCAAAGCCCACACGGAATGGATTCTCAGCTGTGGGCGCGTGCGGCAGGATATGCGGGCCATAGGTGACCAGTTTAAAGTCGACAGGGTTTAATGCGGAACTGAAGATCTGGACGCGGAGTTCACTGCGTTTCAGTGGCTGTTGGGGAGCCTGTGGATTGAGCGTAATCTCCTCCAACGGGTCGCCGTACTTGCTGTACTCGTAGGCTTTGAAGGTGGGGGGGAACGAGGCCATGGGACGGAGTACTTAATAAAATGACTTATGAACTCTATCGTAAACTTGCCAATTAAAAACGGGTGTGTTGCGTAAACATTGCTTTGTTTACGCACAGATAGATACAGTAGAACCTGTCTAAAATAGTCCTCCCCAAAATAATAACCTCCGTTAATTAATCTGATCCGCCGGTCGGGCCCATACGTGAATTAACATTCCTCCGTAGTTTTGGGGGCGGTCTAAACACCTCCAAGTGAAAGACTAACCACCTCCAAGTGAAGCTCCAAGTGAGTTTTAAGGCAGAAAGTACATTATTTCGGCCTAAATGACGTGTTTTTGTCCACTTGTGGCCAGCGCTAGACCGACGCCGTGGGAGATGCGGAATAACCCTGGGTATAACCGGGCCATCTGTAACAGGGTTTCATTCTGGTTACATTTAGTTATGTTGTGTACGTAAGTACACTACGGTTGGGGTCAGTATTGACCGGTCCGAAAGGTTTGGAGTTATTGGTTATTTTAACCAATCAGGGCAGGAGCCCTTGGTGGAGGCGTGGCAGCCAGCCACGTGTTAGTACACAGGTGATGTACACTACATTTTGGCTAGGTACGAATTTAGTAAGTTCTACTTAGTATAACATATAGTTTACATTTGTTTAAATTAATTTAGGCTAATTATATATTAAATATACATTCAGTTTACAAAACATGCCAATCCAGCTAGACGCACGACCTCGACCGGTCGCGCGTGCTGTGAGTGTTTGTAGCCAAAAGGAATACCTCCTTTAGCTACTCCCTTTCTAAGGGAAGCCTTGTCTCAAGGCGTTAGTTAAGTCTAACAAGTAAACCAAGAGAAATCTTGGCCCCGAGTAGGAGAGAACTCTCCTACTAAGCCCTTTTACAAGGGCGTATCGGTTAAGTAGCGGCACATCGCCGCTTAAGGAAAGTCTTCCTCTGTGCGCTAGCCGCACCGTGCGTGTACGCACCGGCTACATCTGGTAGCACTTGTAGTCAATCCAACACCTGTGTTGGTAGGCTACGGCATCCTCTGCAAAGGATGAATCAGGACGATTGGGAAAGGTTAACCACCGTCCAGCAGCAAGCCTTTAACAGGCTGTTATCCTTACTTGGTGACGAAGGCATGCAGCTCCTAGTGGAGCAGGGCCTTGAGGCCGTAAAGGCGAGGGTCAATGCCCTCATCGCCCATGAGGCGAGTTGTAGTGGAAGTCATTCCACGTCCACGGGGGCGCGTCCCCCGGTGTCCTTTAAGATAAAGGAGTTCACCGGTGAAAAGGGTGATAACCTTTATGTACGGCTTCGTGAGGTCGAAACGGCCTTCGCCACAGCGAATGTGATCGCATATCACTTGAAAGTGGGAGTTGCACTGACTCATCTTACGGGTAAAGCCCGTGCATGGGCTTTTACATGCTCGGATTCGGTCATGGACGTGTTCCCAACCTGGGAAGTCTTTAAGCAAAAGCTTATGGACATGTATGCAACGCCTGATCTGGTTTTCCAGAATCAGCTGGCGTTTCTGAGGTACCTTCAGGGCAGTAAGGACTTGGAAACATATATCCAAGAACTGAAGACCCTGTTGACAGGGGTGTACGCGAAAGCGTATTCGGACGGTGTGTCCATTCCCGTGTTCATGGGAGGCCTGAGAGAAGGGCCAGCAGGTTCGGAGCTATTCCGAAGCCGACCCCAATCCCTGGTGGAGGCGTTTAAGATGGCGTTCAACGCCGAGAGGAACTTTCGCTCCTCCAAGGTGGGTCCCGAACCCATGGACCTGAGTCAGGTCGAAGCGAAAGAGAAACCTCCCGCTAGGAGTCACTCTGACTCCTTCCCGCAGGGCTTTGAAGCGGAGCTCCTTGCAATGTTGCAGCGGCATGGAACGCTGAGATGCTTACTGTGTGGAAGCACGGATCATCTGCAGAACAGATGTCCGAAAAATCCCCCGCGAGACACTCGCTACAAGGGACCAAGGGTGGGTAAAAGGCCCTCGCCCAAGCCGTCGGGAAAATACGGCTCCCAGTAGATGCGAGGCGCCCTACTGGGGGATCCCTCAGTGCTGTTAAACCCCAGGGTAGGGGCCGACAGCACAAAGCCCGGAGGGAAACGGTGCTTTCTAGTACCGAGTTGGTGTACAACACCAGCCAGGGTTGCTGGTAGTCCTTGCGGACGTGAAAGGCTTTGATAAGACTTGGAGAGTCTTGATAGACTGGAGCGTCTGACAATTATGTCAGACGAGCTTCTGCGGAGAAGAGTCGGCTGTATGCCGATGTGGTGGAGTCAAGTTCGAAATCGAATACATTTGTATCGACAACCTGACCACCACCATCGTGCCCAGCCTTCCAACTTACGGGGGGGGGTGCCCCGCGGACCTCCATTCGAAATCTGGTCTGATCGTCCGCTGCTGGCAGACGACCGGTCATCATCCAGAGACACTTGGTCCGATTCACTTAAGACCATCTCACCTTGTGTACCCATTGGAGTGGGATAGTTACACACTCGGTGGATCGGGATCGCAGATCGATTTGATTCGGTCTTGAATATGAGACCGTGCTGGCTAAGTGTACCTAGGGCGGAACTCTTCACCTAGGTACGTACAGACCAGAAACACTTCCGAAAGATAGATTCCAATAGGTCGATCGTCCAAGCGATCTAGACCTGACCAATACGAAACAATAGAGGGTAGACCAATCAACCGGTCTAGCCCCTGACCAATATGAGGGAAGACCGAAACCGGTCTAAACTCCAACCAATGTTAAAATGAGCCAATATGTCCACGTGAAGACCCAATATGCCCGTGAACTCCACAAACGATATCTCCAAGTAAAGACCAATCCAGTGAATAGCACGTTCCAAACGTACTTGACTTAAAGTGTCGAGATCGCCAAATCGTACTCCCGTCGAGGGACTTCCGGTGGCCAAAGTGCGCGTGCGGCGCGTCCAGACCGGGTATAATAGGCGAGAGGGGATAATTTAACCCTCTGCCCCCAAACACTCCGCAGTGGGCGGAGGCGACTAATGTACGTAAAAAGAAGAACGGCGACCCCTTGCTGTGGTATAGACCAAGAACAAAGTAATTCTACATAGAAAAACCCTGCAACTAAAAGACTTCTACTTTTTTAGGCAAATCCACAACCAAAAGCCTCTTACTTGGAAAAACCACAACCAAAAGACTTATATTCGGAAAAACCACAACTAACCAATAATACTACCTCAATATGGTCCATAATGTACCCACACAAAATTATGTAAAATACCCAAAGTCAGGTGACTCACCCAAGACCAGCGTTCTTGATACTCCTTGAATTTGATAGGCTAAAAAGCCCCCCTTGTTTGGACCAATCCGAAATTCGACCAACTGCCTTGACCAAAAGTGACCAAATTTGTGGTACACTTCACCACAGCCGCCCCTGAGTCCGATCGTGTCGCACAACGATAACGGTCTGACTCACCCATCACTCGACCAACTGGACCTTGGTCACTCGCACTTCTTCACCATGGACCAAACATCTTCCACACCTGTTTCAGGTACTGCCTTCACTGCACTTGATCTTCTTATGCTTCCCTTTGACGCTCGTTCTTGTTGGTTATGCAGAAACTCTATGTGCCGAGTCGCCACACCTTGCTTCGCCTGTCCGGTCGGCTCGGTCTGACAGCCCGCGTAACTCTCATGCACTTCAAACATCGGAAGGGTGTCAGAATGAAGCCGACACGCGGATGCAGGATATGCTCGCAGAGAACACGCGGCTCAGGACCCAGGTGGCCAATCAGGCAACACGAGGTGCGCATCTTTGGTCTTCATCTTGTACTCTTCTTGACCCTCGTTTGTCTTCAGCTCTCATCTCTCCCAACATAGTCCAGGCAATAGGTGCCTTGGTCGATGCTGATAGGCAGTCTGACGGTCACGCTGACCAGCTTCGACACATTTTGGAGGGGCAGATAAGCGCGCGCCATGAGGTGTCCCGTCTGGAGGCTCATCAGTCCCATCTCCGGGATCAACTTGCACTTGTTCGACAGCAGCAGCTGGACGGACAGCTTGATGCGACTTCACTGTGCATGCAAGGCGACGACCTCGCGCGACGAATTGCCGAGTTGCAAATTGCGGTTCGAGACCAGACCGGGAAGGTCCGGTCCTGTCAAGACAGGTCCGACGCTTGGACGCAAGAGTCTGGTCGTCGTCGGGTGGCACTAGACCAGTGCCGCCAGCGCTTGATGAACTTGCTACCTCCGTGTTCTACTGCTTCCTCCAGCGTATATTGGTCCGCATCGGCAACCTTAGTCGCCTCGGGGAAAGACCAAGACCGCTTGAAACAGGACCAAGACCGGTTGAAGCAGGACCAAGACCGCTTGAAGCAGGACCAAGACCGACGTCGCTCATTGGCCGATATTCACCATCCCGAAATTAAATTACAATCAAAGAAGCGCGCGGACACGCCGAGTAGCTCGAGGGCGCGGGGTAATGCGCGCGGACCCGGAATCGGGGGGAAGCGTGCAGTTTCCCATAAGAGAGCCAAGATGCAGACACTTCTCATGGACTCGGACTCGGACATGGACGACATCTTCAACCCCTCGGAAAGTCGAGCTCCCTCGCGCCGTACTGCAAGTCGCATCCAGCACACAGGGGCTCGTCTGAGGAGGACTCCAGAGAAGGGTCCGGCGATTACGAGTTCATGATCCCCATCCAGTCCAAATCGCAAACGAATTTGCGTGACAGTTTCGTCCAAGTGGCTTCGACAGTGGGGTCAGAGCAGAAGACCGGTATGCCAAGTGACGCTGCACCAGTATCATCATCCGTGACGCCGGCGCCTTCGGTTCTCCCCGGGACATCCGGACTTCACAAGTACACCTTATTGAAGAACATGGCGGTTGATACCAGCTCCCTTCCGCCGCGGACGTTTGAAGTCACTTGGCCGTGGTCGTCGGGGCAAATCGGCTGTTTGCGCCGGTCTACCCTGACCAAGCAGCTTCTGGCCCGGTCTTTCTCTTTTCCGGACTCCTGGCTTTTTCCACCGGTCAAGAAAACCCCTGCCGCGTCAGCATGGAGGGCGGACCTGATTACGTCGGCGCAGATCTCCCGCCTGTACGTCGATGAACCATAAAAAATCTTCGAACACTCCAAGATAGGACTTGGGTTCCACTTGTCTCCATGGATCGGCACTTTGCTAGGCTGGGTGAAAAATTTCAACAGGATCCACGGTCAAGCAATTTGGGAAGCGTCCCACTACTTGGTTCTTCCTCCCGACCTGGTGCGACAAGATCCGGGCCTGGCGACGTTCCAGAGCAAGCGCAAGAGACGTCGAATTAGAGCGGGCGAGGCTTGGCAATCTCTGTGCCAGTTTTGGACGGGATGCGAGTTCGCAAGTGTGACGTCGACGTGTTCTTGTACCCGGTGTTCCTCCACATGCCAAGGCGTCGCGTTGAGAAGACCAGACTGCTGGCCGAGGACGGCACATGGTACCCCAGTCTTGATTGCGCTGAGCCGGTCGCGGACCTCAAGGTTGCTTTGGTCCAGCTTGACCGGAAGGACCCATGGCGTAACCAGTTTCAGGATCCACTAGAGAATCATCCGTCGATGACCATCGGCCGTCTGTGGGGCGATAGCAAGTGAAGTCGAGGGTATTCGACCGGATAACTCGTAATACATGTCATCATTCTTCTTCATATGTCTGATCATCAAATCACATGAACTAATTTCACCACTTTTTCCATAGTTGCACCTGTAGCCGGTGCGTATACGCACGGTGCGGCTAGCGCACAGAGGAAGGCTTTCCTTAAAGCGGCGTTCGCCTCTACTTAGCCGATACGCCCTTATTAAGGGCTTAGTAGGAGAGAGCTCTCCTACTCAGGGCCAAGATTACCGGGTTAGTTTACTCTAGCCTGTACTAGTGCCTTAACGGCAAGGCTCCCTTACAAAGGGTGTATCTAAGGGGAGGGCTCCCCTTACGCTACGTCACCCACTACACGCACGACCGGTCGAGGTCGTGCGTCTGTACTAAGGAGTGGAAAGTAAACTGATTATATTTAATATTTAATTATTTAAACTAATATAAACTATATGTAACACTAAGAATAAATTAAAAAATTAAAAAATTATATTGGATTGGCTATTATGATAGTTTTTTTTAAATTATATGGAGATATTTCAATATACAAAAATAATTTATTAGAATATTCCTAATTCGTACCTAGCTAAAATGTTGTGTACACACCTGTGTACTGACACGTGGATGGCTGACACACCACCACACCAAGGGCCCATGCCCTGATTGGTTAAAATAACCAAAGGTTCGAAACCTTTCAACCCGGCCAATACTAGCCTCAACCGTGGTGTACTCATGTACACCAACACTCAGTGTTACCCGAATGTAACCCCGTTACATCCTCCCCCATCAAGACTATTGCTTACGCAATAATCAAAATTTTGTTGGAGAACTCCAACGCCAGTTCCCCTGACCATCCATATGTACACCTCTAGTGGTGCTATGGCGTCTCCTCTAGAAGAGGTAGACTACTCCGAAAACTCGAAAGTGGATGCCTTAGGGTATACCTCCCCAATGATGAGCCGCTCCGACAGCGCCGAACGGCGTTGTCGGCAGCCTAATCCCTTCCCCACACGAGAGGAAAATGCACTAACCAGTGCGGCACCCCTTCCTGTATCGGATGATACATCCGAATCGCCAAAGGCGATCATCACTAATGAGCTGGACGCAGCTCAAGACTCCCAGCTTGCCGCACAGGCACTAAGGGCTGCGTTGCGCGCCCCCAAACGCCCGTCAAGGGCGGCTTATAATTTCGATGGTCCTCGTGACCTTCCAAGATGGGCCAGGCGTTTGGTAAGGACTAGTCTAGCGTCCTATACCCCTGGCCCCGCGGCTGAACAGCCGTACCAACGCGAACGCCGTGAGAAACTCCGGCAACAACTGCTTACACAAAAGCAGTTCACTAGCGTCTCGTACCGAGAGCGCTTAAACAGGCAGGCACAAGGTGCCCCTGTTGAGAACCTCCGCGAGGTTCCTTTCGTTCTTTCTCCGGGAGAAAGTGCCGATGACGCAGAGAAGAAGTTCCGCGCTTGGGCGGAAGGGGAGAAGCTTCTCCCTAGCTTCGATGAGCTGCATGACAGCTATTCCCGTCGAGACATTTGGGTGGAGAGGGTGTTGCGCCTTACATTTGCCAAAGCTAAGGCGATGGAGCAACTACGTGCTCCGTATCGCACGCGCTACGCCAACGCCCCTGTCTCCACCCTGGTGTCCGGAGACAGTGTGGTCGCCACATCTGCCTCCGGCCAACTCCCACTTATTGGGAGTGAAGAGGCTTCTCATGCCCCTCTGGTCGTTTACCTACAACTGGATTCTCCCTCTCAAAAGCGTCAACGACGTCGCGGCAATCCTGCCGTAGGGGAGTCTCGAACTCCCACGAACTCTGTGAGTGTGGATAACCTTTCCACTTCACCAGATACTGGGTTTGACCCCGATGATGGCGCCGCGCCATCAGCCGCTCCACATGAAAGTTTGGAGTACTCTCCGCATCGAGCATTGGAGGAAGAGGTCGCACAATTGCGACGTGAGATTCGCGCGCGCTGTGATCGACACAGCCTTCGCATCCATGATCTCCACGAGGGGATCCGCGATGAGCGGGATGCCACTGATCGCTTCGAGAGGCGGCTTGCCTCTCTCGAGACGACCGTTGCGTAGCTTCGTGGTCGCATTTTAGCCCTTTCGGGCTTCCTTCGCCCTGCGGTGCCTTACGGCTATCCGCCTTTCCACCCTCCTTCAGGAGGGGCCCCGCCTCCGTGTCCTGGTATGGCTTAAGAATACCGACATAAAAGGTTGGACGCGTACGCATCGCCTTCGGGATGTCTAAGGTGTACGACAAGCCCTTTCGGGCTAACACCTTAAAGGGCCCCACAAACCTGGGGCGCAGTTTATTGCGCAACACATTTGAAACTGCATGTGTAGGAAGATTTTTAGCGTTTAATAAAACACTTTCTCCTACTCTGTATACCTTTTTGTTACGCTGTCCCTTTCGGTCAGCTTGCTCCTTCAGCTTGTCTTGGCTTTCCGCCATGGCATCGCAGACGTGTCGTAAGACACTAAGGTGCGTCGATAAAAACTTATCGATGTGCTTTCGCACAGATACAGGGCTGACATCGGGGATTCCTCCCCCCTAAATCCCTTGGCCACACACACGTGGCGTTAACGGAACCCTCGGGTTCAACAATCCGTTCACGTAAAACGGGGTAAACCCCGTAGATGCATGGACTGAATTGTTGATAGCTAATTCAACCATCGGAAGCATCTCACTCCAACTCTTTGGAGAATCCGGACATAAACTCCGGAGAATGTCCTCCACAACGCTATTAACGCGTTCCATCTGACCGTCCGTCTGCGGATGATCCGCAGTGGACATGAGGAGCTTGGTGCCTAGCACCTTAAACAACGCTCCCCAGAATTGTCCCGTAAAACGGGGATCCCGATCCGACACAACGGAATCGGGTAGACCATGTTGTCGAAAGACACGGTCTCGGAACACTTTTGCTGTTCCTTGTCCATCTATGGACTCTGGGACCGCCGCCAGGTGAGCCATCTTGCTCAAACGGTCTCCAAAGACCAATATGCCAGTGTTCCCGGCCTTATCCTTCGGAAAACCGAAGATAAAATCCATGCTAATGGATTTCCAACACTCCGTTGGAACCGATAAGCTCTCCAAAAGCGCAGCTGAACTTGCAGAGGGTTTAACCCTCTGACACGTCTCACAGGTGCGTATATACGCACCGACCCACTTATACATATTGGGCCACCAATACAAAGCGCTTAAAGCGCTGTAGGTCTTATCCCGACCTAAATGACCCCGGTAGGGGCGTCATGTGCCTCAAAGAGGACTCTATACCTCAGTTCCTCATCATGAGGAACAACCACCCGCGGAGTGTCCTCCGCGCTCGTGCTATAATGTAGCAAACCGTCACAGTAACTGTAACGGTGTAACCGAGCTCTAGATCGACTTGACAGGGTGGGCTCAGACGAGCCAAGACCCTTTTCACCCAACGCGAGCTGATAAGCGCCGTACATTGTGGGTCTTTCTCATACGCCTGGCGTATGAGATCCACCACATACGTGGTGACAAATGTCGCGTGAGCGAGCTCGTAATCGGGACGACGCGACAACGCGTCTGCAAGCACGTTCTGCTTGCCAGGTTTATACTTAACCTCAATGTTGTACTCCGCAAAGAAGGAGAGACAACGGGCGATCAGTTGCGAGAGATGAGGCGACTTTGTCGCTGTCCGTAAGGACGCGTGGTCAGTATAAACCACGAACGGCTTCGAGCCGAGTAGGTGAACCATAAATTTGACAAGAGCATACTTCATTGCAAGTAGCTCCTTGTCATGAACGGGATAATTCCGTTCCGCAGCTTTAAGCTTCCTCTACTCAAACGCGATAACGCGTTCCCTTCCTGCATCGTCTGCTTGTAACAAAGCACATCCGATTGCGAAATCGGAGGCGTCCAGACGACACTAAATGGTTTCCCAGAATCTGGGAGAGCAAGAACGGGAGCTTTCAACAAACTCCCCTTTACCTCTTCAAAAGCGTTTTGGTGTTTGGTTTCCCAACACCAATCAACGTCCTTCTTAAGAAGGTCGGTTAATGGCTTAGCCATTTCAGCGTAATTCTCGCTGTACTTGTGGAAATAATTGGCTAATCCAAGCCACTTCCGTAAATCTCTAAGATTTAAAGGCGAAGGCCACTCTACAATGGCTTTCACCTTCGCGGGATCCGCCCGCACTCCATACTTACCGATGAAGCATCCGAGGAAAGGAATTTCCTCAGCAATAAAGATACACTTGGATGCGTTTGCATATAACTTATGCTCTCGCATACATTCGAGCACTGATCGAAGGTGTATCAGATGCGTCTGAACATCAGACGAGTCGCCTTCCGCACGACTATGGACGAATATATCGTCGAAGTACGTCTGAGCGTACTTCCTATGAGGGCGGAAGAGTTGAGTCACCAAGAGATTGAAAGTCGCTGGTTCATTTGAAGCCCTTGTGGCATAACAAGCCACTCCCACAGCATGCCACTAGGCGTGCTAACCGCTGTCAGCGGAATATCGGACGCTCGCATGAGCACCTGATAATACCCGTCCACCAGATCTAAGGCACTGTACACAATACAACCCGCCATATTATTCTGGAGGACATCCTTCCGAGGAATCGGAGTTTGCATGTGTACGGTAGCTGCGGTCAGCTTATTGTACACATACACAACGCGCCACTTTCCGTTCGGTTTACGAACGCAAAAGGTGGGAGATGAGTGGGGAGACTTACTCTCCCGTACCATCCCTGCCTCTTCTTTCCCCTTGAAGAATGCTTCGATGACGTCGCATTGTTCCTTGGGGAGAGGCCACTGCCTAGTGACGCAGTATTTGGTTCCGGGAACCAAATCAATTTCATGTCGGACTCCCCGATCCGGTGGTAACCCCATCGGCGAGTTGTCACTAATGACATCTCCAAATTCCTTTAGTAAGGAATGGTAAGGGTCCTCAGGATCCGCGAGGATCTTGAGGCCGCTTCGGGCATTTAATGCTTGTTTGGTTTTCACCAAAACTGACTCGTCCATCGTGGAGGAGGAGTTCAACTCCTCTTCCGGACGCAACACGACGACCTCGTCGATTTCATCTGCTTTCAAAGCAGTCTCAAACTCGTTGAAGTACATCTACTCCAACTACAACAGTTCACCTACCACAGGCAACCGTTCCAGGCTTACGCCTTCTGTGACAACACCTGTCACACTATTCAGAATCCTGTAGGACTGCTGACTACTTCCCTCGGGACTCATCCCGAGGCCCAGATGGGGGAGTCAATTGCCCCATCTACTGGAAGCGCCATGCGCCTATCCACAGAGGTCTCTACCTCTACCACCGGTGACTCGCCGGTCTCGCCTATACCGGCGTAATCGGAATCATTTCCGACGTACGAAAGAGACGAACTATGGTTCTCTTCGCTTGGAAGCGCCTCGCGCTTAACCACAGGGGTCTCTCCTCCTACCACTGGAGTCGCAACTTGTTCGCCGGACACGGCGTGGTCGGAATTAATTCCGAACTGTAGAAGAGACGAACTTCGGGTCTCTTCTCTAAGCGCCTCGCGCTTACCCTCAGAGGATTCCACCTGTATCACTGGCGACTCACCAGTCTCGCCTACATCGGCGCGGGGATTAACCGCCGAATACCCCTCGTTAAGGAAATCTTCCTTAACGCCATTGAGAATGATGGTTTCAGACATCCCAATCTCTGGCATCTCACGCCAGAATCGCTTTTGCGATCGAGAAAAGGTGGGTTCATGACTCGCCAATGCTTCACCCGACCGCGGGTGCGTTGAGCCAATGGACTTAGACTTCCAGTCTATCCATGGCTCGTGGCGTTCCAGCCACTTCATGCCCAGGCTGAGGTCATACCTCGAGTCCAAATCCAGGACTAGGCAACGTTCTAAGCTGTAGAAGTCTGCAAACTTCAGCTTAAGGTCAATCGAGACCTTGGGTACAGAAACCTGTACGCCCGTCGCAAGACGGACCGTGACAACGTCACGAGAACGTGCCTCTAGGGCCTCGGAATACAACCGACTCTTCACAACAGAAGCCCGTCTGACTAATTGTCAGACGATCCAGAGTCTATAAAGGCTCTCCAAGGCTTATCAAAGCCTTTCACGTCCGCAAGGACTACCAGCAAACCTGGCTGGTACACCAACTCGGTGCTAGAAAGCACCGCTTCCCTCCGGGGCTTTGTGCTGTCGTCCCCTACCCTGGGGCTTAACAGCACTGAGGGGTCCCCCAGTAGGGCGCCCCGCACCTACTGGGAGCCGTCGTTTCCCGACGGCTTGGACAAGGGCTTTTTTCCCACCCTTGGTCCCTTGTAGCGAGTGTCTCGCGGGGGATTTTTCGGACATCTGCTCCTCAGATGACCCATGCTCCCACGCAGAAAGCATCTCAGCGGCCCACACCGCTGCAACATAGCCAAGAGATCTGTCTCGAAGTTCTGTGAAAAAGAGTCCGAATGACGCTTAGCGGGAGGTTTCTCCTCCGCTTCGACCTGACTCAGGTCCATGGGTTCGGGACCCACCTTAGAGGAACGGAAGTTCCTCTCGGCGTTGAACGCCATCTTGAATGCCTCTTCCAGGGATTCGGGTCGGCATCGGAACAATTCCGAACGTGCTGGCCCTTCTCTCAGGCCTCCCATGAAGACGGGGATGGACACATCGTCCGAATACACTTTCGCGTACATCCCTGCCAACAGGGTCTTAAGCTCATGGATATAAACCTCCAGGTCCTTAGTGCCTTGACGGAACCTCAGGAACGCCAGTTGATTCTGGAAAACCAGATCAGGCGTTGCGTACATGTCCATAAGCTTCTGCTTAAGGACCTTCCATGTTGGAAACACGTCCTTGACTGATTCCGAGCATGTAAACGCCCATGTACGGGCTTTGCCCGTAAGATGTGTCAATTCAAGTCCTACTTGCAAGTGATCAACGGTCATGTTCGCTGTGGCGAAGGCCGTTTTGACCTCTCGCAACCAAACATAAAGGTTGTCATCCTTCTCTCCGGTGAACTCCTTTATCTTAAACGATATGGAGGGCGCACCCCCGTGGAATGACCTCCACCACAACTCGCCTCATGAGCGGTGAGGGCATTCACCCTTGCCTTTACGGCCTCAAGGCCTTGCTCCACTTGGAGCTTCATACTTTCTTCCCCCGTTAAGGGTAACAGCCTTTTAAAGGCTTCCTGTTGGACGAAGTTCAAACTATCCCAATCGTCCTGATTCATCCTTTGCAGAGGATATCTAGTCTACCAACACAGGTGTTGGATTGACTACAAGTGCTATCAGATGTAGCCGGTGCGTATAAGCACGGTGCGGCTAGCGCACAGAGGAAGGCTTTCCTTAAAGCGGCGTTCGCCGCTACTTAGCCGATACGCCCTTATTAAGGGCTTAGTAGGAGAGAGCTCTCCTACGCGGGGCCAAGATTCCCGGGTTAGTTTACTCTAGCCTGTACTAGTGACTTAACGGCAAGGCTCCCTTACAAAGGGTGTAGCTAAGGGGAGGGCTCTCCTTACGCTACGGCACTCACTACACGCACGACCGGTCGAGGTCGTGCGTCTGTACTACGGAGTGGAAAGTAAACTGAATATATATTTAATATGTAATTATTTAAACTAATATAAACTATATGTAACACTAAGTAGAATATTCCTAATTCATACCTAGCTAAAATGTAGTGTACACACCTGTGTACTGACACGTGGATGGCTGACACACCACCACACCAAGGGCCCATGCCCTGATTGGCTAAAATAACCAAAGGTTCGAAACCTTTCAGCCCGGCCAATACTGGCCTCAACCGTGGTGTACTCATGTACACCAACACTCAGTGTTACCCGAACGTAACCCCGTTACAGCACCGAACACGTTATCGCACAGTTCCACTCCCATCACGAAAAATAGTCATCACATTCATCATTCCGCTATTCCAATCCGTCACAGTTCATCACAATTTCACATCAACTCCGGACCTTCCACATCTTCACACCGGTCTAGACCGACCGATGCCACTGCGTGTCTTGGTCTTGGTCTTCATGGGTCTGCATAACTGCGAAACGGCTCCGACTGACTCGGTCTCGTTCGAATTCTCGTAGTAGTGCTCCACAGTTCAGGTCGGACTCATCGATCCACGTTGTTTCATCATGGTCCTCCCATCGGACCAGATATTCTCGGTGGGTCCGGCCGAACCTGGTCTTCTTGACCGATCGGACATCTAAGACCTTTTCCATTTCAAATTCTTCCTTCTCCAGCGGTCGTTCCCAACTGTCCTCCGGCAGTAATGCTTCATCGAAATCAAACCGTTCTGCCTGGTCTACTAGACAGGGAATTTTGGGACGATCAGGAAATTCTCGGACCAGTTTTAACTTGAACACATGTACGATCGGCAAGACCTTGTAGTCCGTGCCGGTTGTTACTAGACGGGCAGCGTGTTCACCAATCAGCTCGGCAACACGGAAAGGACCGTGCCACATGTGAGCCAGCTTCTTCGCATAGCCCTCCTTCACTCGGTCTAGGTACAACCATACCCTCGCCCCTGGTTCTATACCGTGGGGTTGGACCTGGTCGTTGTTCCGGTCTTCCCGGTCTTGTGTGGCCTGACGCAGCTTTTCGTTGACGACTTCTTTTGCATGCTGGTAGTGTTTGTGGACCTGCATGCGCCAGTGTCGAGCATCGCGATCGCGGGTCCGGGTGCAACCGATAGGTATCGCAGCTTCCAGTGTCGACCGAGGGTCCCATCCATATGCCAGATAAAAAGGCGTTTCTCCTCGGACCCTATCGGTCGACGAGTTGAGTGCAAACACCAGCCTTTCTGCGTATTCGTCCCAAACACGCTGGTCTGGGTCGGCAACGTACATCTTGATCGCCCTCGTTATGGT
>CM047582.1:1575726-1646815 GCA_026184515.1 Peronosclerospora sorghi
GTAAGCACTCCATGTGACAGGTCTAGGCGAATACCAGCTGGGACCATGAAATCCATGCCTAGTAAAGCGTCCTGTCCAGCCAACTTGCCAACCCAAACGCTGAAAAAGTAGACCAGCGATCCCGACAAAGTAATTTCACACGCGTTCTTCCTTCGTTCATATAAGAGTTTTCGCCGATCCCGACGCATTCTTGTCTCTGGGTATCATCTATACGACATCCGACCTTACGAGCAAAGGCGGAGTCGATTATCGAGACTTCAGCCCCAGAGTCGAACAACATCGTCGCTTTCTGGTTATTAATCTTACCACAGGCTTTCGCCTGCTTGAACCATTTATCAGGCGCGTGATACTTCCAGTATCCGCGGGATTTTACAGGCATCAAGTCCAACTGCATAACCACCTTGGTCCGGGAGTACTCATCGGTCTTAAGACTGTAGACCGGATGGTCTCGGTCGACGCAATTTGGAATAGAACATGTATTGTCGCTCTTATCCTCCTTGCCTACATATGCATAGATATGAACCGTAGAACGCTCGGCTCGATCCAGATTCCAACCTGGCGAGCGTTCTAGTTTAACATATTTTCTGCGTCCGGCCGCAGCATCCCCGCGTGCTTGTCCAGCACGTACCACTTGCGTATCATGTTAAAAAATTCTTCAATCTTGCAGTGGCCGGCCTCGTGGATCTCTCCACATGACTTGCATACGAAGAGGCAGTGGTCAGTCGAGTGGCCGCGTCTCTCGCACTTCTTGCACACCATCTTCTTTCAGCAGTTTGGACCATCATGTTTTCTCGACCCACAGTGGGAGCACTTCTGACGAGGTCGGTCTGGATCGGACTTGCTTCCGTTCCTTCCCTTCCGGTTTACCTGGTCGGATTTCGACCTGGTTTTCGGGGCAGGCCCCGCAACATAGACGTAACGATACTGGTCTTCATCTGACGACTCCTGGCTGGATTGACTCCCACTTTCCCCTTCCGACCCGTGCTGCCTTCGGCTACGATCGACTTGACCGCTCGGGTTGGTCTGGTCCAGGGCCTCTTGACCGGATCGGGCTGGGTCTGGGTCTTGGATCGGTAGCGACCTTATCCACCAGCACTCTTCGCCCTCATGCTACGCGACTGCTGTAGCGTCCGTAGAGTCTGTTCAACTTCATCCGCGTCCCTAAGACGCAGCAGAGTAAGCTGGTACGCCAGTTCTTGATCGTCCAGGGTACTAATGTAGTGACCCACATGTTCCAGAGCAGCAACGTTCGGCGGGTTATTCTCTTTAATTGTTATGCCGGCACGAAGTGCAGCCACGTTAAACCGATGCAAATATTCGATCGGTGTCTCGTCCCTCCGCTTCTGCATATGGTGATACTTGCGGGCACTCGAAAATCCGGAGTTACAATATTGACCTTCAAACTCTGCACATAGCTGGTCCCAGTCAGACCGGACATCCCGACCTAACTGTTGGATCCAGTTGGCAGCCGGTCCTTTCAACAAATCCCGGAGAATTAGACACCTTTCACTTTTCGGGGTCTGGTCTCGCAGGAACGCAGACTTGACCCGACTGAACCAAGACCGAGCCTGGTCTTCATCAGCATCCTTGCCGGTGAAGTCCTTGAGGTCGGTCGTCGCGGCCATACGGATGCGCGGAATCGCAGCAGATCCAAAGTCGTAGGCAGTAGTGGAGGCTAGGTTAGCCTTGCGCACCTTGCCTGCGCCTGTACCATCTGACCCACCATGGTCATCAAGACCGCCGACCGACTCCATATCACAGTCACTTGTCTTGCTTGGTCTACGCGGTCTTGCCGGTTGCGGCTTGCGCCTTCCCTTGCCGGTTGGTTTATCACTTCTAATAGGCTTATCCATAGATGTTACCGATTCCATATCCACATCTTTGCAAACATTGACACCTTGACAGGTAGACCGGTCTTGGACATGTGGGCGCATAGGTGGTCTAACCCGTTATTCCATGAAACGTTGCATCATCGTCTCAAACATGGCTTGGACGTTGGCTGGTGTCATGGGCAACGTGTTGATACCCTCCTTTTGCGGAACTGAGGCCTGTGGGGCTTTCTGGATCCCCGACTGGCAAACAGCCCCGTGCTGCCACATGTCCTTTTTTTGTTCAGACCGGGCATAGTCCACCCCTATGGTCATCCGCTCGACACCGGTCTCCAACTCTGATGAGCTGTTAGAAGCCGGTGGAGACTGGTAGATCGATTCATCATCGGAACCAATGTCAACAAGCTCTGTGGAGGCTTCGGCGACCTTCATTGCCGTGGTGGGAGTTGGGCGGCGAACCGCCCCCACCAGTGGCACCAAACGGACGTTGAGGTCCGACATCGACGCCTCCAGTCTCCAAGAATCAAATTCAAACAATTTATTGACACAGGCGGGGTTCTGCATTTTAATACCAACCTCCGCCAACATCGCCACCAAATTCTTGACGAGCAGTAATGGTCGATCACTCTGGATCGGCTCGGTAGTGGGACCTAGAAGACGGTCGGGGTTATGGAGGTCCAACCCCCGAAAGACCTGGTTTTGGTGAACAAATCGCTTCAATTCAAAAACATAATACATCTTGTCCAGGTCTTGTTCGGTGATAGCCTCATCCCCGACCTTCGACTTTTCTTCGAAGTCGTCTTCGTCGGGTGGCATTCCCAGCATTTTTTGGGCACCATGGGTATCTTGGGGACTTTAGGGAGGTAGACCGGATCGTTCTAGTCAGCCTCCAAGTAATTTTCATCTTTTAGTTTTCCATCATTTTTTTCATTCATACACATAGGATCAGGACCAAGGTCCTGATCCTTTCCGGAACTATAGCAATACCTGCTATAGTCCCGATCGGCTCCGGTGGGAGCCTTTTGGGGAGGAAAAAACTTATTAATCGCGATCTGGTCCTCCGCCAGGCCAGATCGGACATCGCCATCTTTATCAACAACGAGAACGTAAGACGATAGCCTTTCCTTACGTCCTCTCCAGAACGACTCCATATTCAAATCATTCAAATCTTCGAATCCAATTTTTGATGGAATACCAGCACGGTTATATCCACTATCACCAAGTGATCCGGGCACACGCACCATTGTGGTGGAGTCAAGTTCGAAATCGAAAACATTAGCATCGATAACCTGACTACCACCATCGCGCCCAGCCTTCCAACCTTCGGAGGGGGTACTCCGTGTTCATCTCACCTTGTGTACCCGATGGAATGGGCTAGTTACACACTCTGTGGATCGGGATCGAAGATTGGATCGAACCGGTCTTGAATATAGAAGACCGATCTGGGTAGGTATCTCTGGGGAGGAACTCTTCACCCCAGACACAAACAGACCAAAAACACTTCCAAGAGATAACTTCCAATAGGTTGATCGTCCAAACGATATAGACCTGACCAATACGAAATAATAGAGGGTAGACCAATCAACCGGTCTAGCCCCTGACCAATATGAGAGAAGACCAAAACCGGTCTAAACTCCAACCAATGTTAAAATGAGCCAATATGTCCACGTGAAGACCCAATATGCCCGTGAACTCCACAAACGATATCTCCACGTAAAGACCAATCCAGTGAATAGCACGTTCCAAACGTACTTGACTTAAAGTGTCGAGATCGCCAAATCGTACTCCCGTCGAGGGACTTCCGGTGGCCAAAGTGCGCGTGCGGCGCGTCCAGACCGGGTATAATAGGCGAGAGGGGATAATTCGACCCTCTGCCCCCAAACACTCTGCAGTGGGAGGAGGCGACTAGTGTACGTGCAAAGAAAAACGGCGACCCCTTGCTGTGGTATAGACCAAGACCAAAGGACTTCTACTTAGAAAAATCCTGCAACCAAAACAGTTCTACTTTTTTAGGCAAATCCACAACTAACCAATAATACTACCTCCCTATGGTTCCTAATGTACCCACACAAAATTATGTAAAATACCCAAAGTCAAGTGACTCACCCAAGACCAGCGTTCTTGATACTCCTTGAATTTGATAGGCTAAAAAGCCCCCCTTGTTTGGACCAATCCGAAATTCGACCAACTGCCTTGACCAAAAGTGACCAAATTTGTGGTACACTTCACCACACCGAGACCCTAGAGGCACGTTCTCGTGACGTTGTCACGGTCCGTCTAGCGACGGGCGTACAGGTTTCTGTACCTAAGGTCTCGATTGACCTTAAGCTGAAGTTTGCAGGCTTCGAAAGCTTAGAACGTTACCTATTCCTGTATTTGAACTCGGGGTATGACCTCATTCTGGGCATGAAGTGGCTGGAACGCCACGAGCCATGGATAGACTGGAAGTCTAAGTCCATTGGCTCAACGCACCTAGATCGGGTGAAGCATTGGCGGGTCATGAACCCACCTTTGCTCGATCGCAAAAGCGATTCTGGCGAGGGATGCCAGAGACAGGGATGTCTGAGATGATCAGTCCCAATGAGCTTAAGGAAGAGTTACTTAACGAAGGGGATTCGGCGATTAATCCCCACGCCGATATACGCGGGACTGGTGAGTCGCCAATGGTAGAGGTGGATTCCTCTAAGGTTAAGAGCGAGGCGCTTCCTAGATAAGAGATCCGTAGTTTGTCTCTTCTGCAGGTCGGAACTGATTCCGACCACGCCGTGTTCGGCGAATAAGTTGCGACTCCAGTGGTAGGGGTAGAGACCCCTGTGGTTAAGCTCGAGGCGCTTCCACGCGAAGAGACCCGGAGTTTGGCTTTTTCGCACGTCGGAAATAATTCCGACCACGCCGTTGTAGGCGAGACCGGCGAGTCACCAGTGGTAGAGGTAGAGACCTCTGTGGATAGGCGCGATGCGTTCCAAAAAAAATAGATGGGGCAATTGACTCCCCCCATCTGGGTCCCGGGATGAGTCCCGAGACCAGTAGTCAGCAGTCCTATCGGATGCTGAAAAGTGTGAAGGGTGTTGTCACAGAAGGCGTAATCCTGGAACGGTTGCCTGGGGTAGGCGAACTGTTGTCGTCGGAGGAGATGTCCTTCAACGAGTTTGAGACTGCTGTAAAAGCAGGTGAGCTCGACGAGATTGTCGTGTTGCGTCCGGAAGAGGAGTTGAACTTCTCATCTACGATGGACGGGTCAGTTTGGGTGCAAACCAAACAGGCATTGAATGCCCGAAGCGGCCTCAAGATCCTTGCGGATCCTGAGGACCCTTACCATTCCTTATTTAAGGAATTCAATGATGTCATTAATGACAACCAGCCGATGGTGTTACCACCGTATCGGGGAGTCCGACATGAAATCGATTTGGTTCCTGGAACCAAATACTGCGTCACTAGGCAGTGGCCACTTTTCAAGGAGCAATGAGACGTCTTCGACGCATTCTTCAAGGGGAAAGAAGAGCCAGGGATGGTACGGGAGAGCAAGTCTCCTCACTCATCTTCCACTTTTTGTGTTCGTAAACCGAACGGAAAGTGGCGAATTGTGTATGTGTACAATAAGCTGAACGCAGCTACCGTAACCATGAAAAATCCGATTCCTCGGAAGGATGTCCTCCAGAACAATATGGCGGACTGTACTGTGTACAGTGCCTTAGATCTGGTGGACGGGTATTATTAGGTGCTCATGCGAGCATTCGGTATTCCGCTTACAGCGATCAGCACGCCTAGTGGCATGCTGTGGGAGTGGCTTGTTATGCCACAAGGGGTCTCGAATGCACCAGTGACTTTTAATCGCTTGGTGACTCAACTCTTCCGCCCTCAGGAAGTACGCTCAGACGTACTTCGACGATATATTCGTTCATAGTCGCGCGGAAGGCGACTCGTCTGATGTTCAGACGCATCTGATACACCTTCGATCAGTGCTCGAATGTATGCGAGAGCATAAGTTGTATGCGAACGCGTCCAAATGTATTTTTGGTGCTGAGGAAATTCCTTTCCTCGGATGCTTCATCGGTAAGGATGGAGTGCGGGCGGATCCCGCGAAGGTGAAAGTCATTGTGGAGTGGCCTTCGCCTGTAAATCTTAGAGATTTACGGAAGTAGCTTGGATTAGCCAATTATCCCCACAAATACAGCTAGAACTACGCTGAAATGGCGAAGCCATTGAACGACCTTCTTAAGAAGGACGTAGATTGGTGTTGGGAAATAAAACACCAAAACGCCTTCGAGGCGGTTAAGGGAAGATTGTTAAAAGCTCCTGTTCTTTCTCTCCCAGATTCTAGGAAACCATTTAGTGTCGTCTGGGCGCCTCCGATTTCGCAATAGGATGTGTTTTGTTACAAACAGACGATGCGGGACGAGAACGCGTGATTGCGTTTGAGTCGAGACAGCTTAAAGATGCGGAACGGAATTATCCCGTTCATGATAAGGAGCTACTTGCTATGAAGTATGCCCTTGTCAAATTTAGGGTTCACCTACTCGGCTCTAAGCCGTTCGTGGTTTATACTGACCACGCGTCCTTGTGGACAGCGACACAGTCGCCTCATCTCTCCCAACGGATGGCCCGTTGGCTCTCCTTCTTTGCGGAGTATAACTTTGAGGTTAAGTATAAACCTGGCAAGCAGAACGTGACTGAAGACGCGTTGTCGCGTCGTCTCGATTACGTGCTCGCTCACGCGACATTCATCACCTCGTCTGTGGTGGATCTCATACAACAGGCGTATGAGAAATACCCACAATGTAGGCGCTTATCAGCGCGTTGGGTGGAAAGGGACTTGGCTCGTCTGAGCCTACCTTGTCAAGTCAAGCTAGAGCTCGGTTACACCGTTACATGTACTGTGACGGTTTGCTATATTATAGCACGAGCGCGGAGGACACTGCGCGGGTGGTTGTCTTCATGATGAGGAACTGAAGTATAGAGTACTCTTTGAGGCACATGACCCCCGGTAGGGGTGTCGGGATATGACCTACAGCACTTTAAGCGCTTTGTATTGGTGGACCAAAATGTATAAGTGGGTCGGTGCGTATATTCGCACCTGTGAAACGTGTCAGAGTGTTAAACCCTCTGAAGCGTCAGCTGCGCCTTTGGAGAGCTGATCCGTTCCAACGGAGTGTTGGAAATCCATTAGTATGGATTTTATCTTCGGTTTTCCGAAGGATAAGGCCGGTAACACCGGCATTTAGGTCTTTGTAGACCGTTTGAGCAAGATGGCTCACCTGGCGGCGGTGACAGAGTCCATTGATGGACAAGGAACAGCGGAATTGTTCCTAGACCGTGTTTTTTGACAGCATGGTCTACCCGATTCGTTGTATCGGATCGGGGTCCCCGTTTTACGGGACAGTTTTGGGGCGCGTTGTTTAAGGTGCTAGGCACCAAGCTCCTTATGTCCACTGCGGATCATCTGCGGACAGATGGACAAACGGAACGCGTTAACCGCGTTGTAGAGGATATTCTCCGGAGTTTATGTCTGGATTCTCCAAAGAGTTGGAGTGAGATGCTTCCTATGGCCAAATTTGCTATAAACAATTCGGTCCATGCATCTACGGGGTTTACCCCGTTTTACGTGAGCGGATTAGTGAATCCGAGGGTTCCGTTGACACCACGTGTGTGTGGTCCAGGGCTTAAGGGGGGAGGATTCCCTGATGTCAGCCCTGTATCTGTGCGAAAGCACATCGATAAGTTCTTATCGACGCGCTTTAGTGTCTTACGACACGTTTGCGATGCCATGGCGGAAATCCAAGACAAGAAAAAAGAACAGGCTGACCTCAAGGGTCGGCGTAACGAAAGGGCGTACAAAGTAGGAGAAAGTGTTTTATTAAACGCTAAAAATCTTCCTACACATGCAGTTTCTAACGTGTTACGGAACAAACTGCGCCCCAGATTTGTGGGGTCTTACAAGGTGCTAGCCCTAAAGGGCTCGGCATATACCTTGGATATCCCGAAGGAGATGCGTACGCATCCAACCTTCTATGTGGGTATGCTCAAACCATACCAGAACACGGAGGCGGGTCCTCGCTTTGAGGGGGTTCGGGGGTTGGGTAGCCGAAAGGCACGACAGGTCGGGATAACGACCACAGGGTCGAAATGCGACCATGAAACTCCGCAACGGCGGATTATAGAGAGGCAAGCCGCTTCTCGATGCGTTCATTCGCACTCCCCTCGTCGTGGAGTCCCTCCTGGACATCCTGGATGCGACGGCTGTGTTGATCACAGCGCTCGTGGAACTCACGTCGCAATAGTGCGACCTCCTCCGCCAGTTCTCGATACGGAGGGTACTACACATTATCATGTGAAGCGTTTGATGGAGCGGCGCCATCATCGGGGTGAAACCCAATATCTGGTGAAGTGGAAAGGTTATCCACATTCACATAGTTCGTGGGAGTCCGAGACTCCCCTGCGGCAGGATTACCGTGACGTCGTTGACGCTTTCGAGCGGGAGAATCCCGCTGCGAGTCAACGACCAAAGGGGCGGGAGAAGCCCCTCCACTCCCAGTAGCTGGGAGTTTGCCGGAGGCAGATGCAGAGGTTGTATTTCTTTCCGGAACCACATCGAGGGCAGGGCGCGTGTATCCAGAAGCAGGTAATTGCCCCAGCGCTTTGGCGTGAGCATACGCCAAGCGCAACGCCCTATATATCTGAACATCGCGTTCGGAATAGCTGTTGTACAGCTCGTCGAAGCTAGGGAGTTGCTTCTCCCCTTCCGCCCAAGCGCGAAATGACCGCTCGGCCTCCTCGACATCCGCGCCTTGCAGGAGGACGTAGGGAACTTCGTGGAGGGTCTCAACGACGGCACCCCGTGCCTGTTTCCCGAGGCGTGCTCGGTATGATTTCACAGTGAACTGCTTTGGTGTTAGCAGTCTTGCCCGGAGTTGTTTCTGGCGCGCGAGATCACGCGGCAGTTCAGCCGCAGGGCCGGTGATATGGGAGGCTAAACCTCTTTTCACCCCGTTTTTGGCCTTCTTTTGAGGGTCACGAGGACCCTTCCATGCCGGTACGGCACGTCGAGCTTCCTGGGCCGTGTCTGACTCATAGGTGATGGTCGCCTTCGGCGACCCGGATACATCATCCGCAGTTGATAGGGGTGGCACACGAGTTAGTGCGTTTTCCCCACGTGTGGGGAACGCGTTGGACTGCCGACATCGCCGTTCGGCGTTGTAGGAGCGGTCAGCCTTTGGGGAGATATCCCCAAGGGCACCCGCTTCCGAGTCATCGAAACAGTTTCCACCCTCTTCCCGGGGTGAATCATCAGCACCACTAAAGGTGCTCATGGTTAAGCCAGAAGTTCTGGCAGTTGAAGTTCTCCAACTAAAATTGATTTATTGCGTAAACAATAATCTTGATGGGGGAGGATGTAACAGGGTTACATTACGGTTACATTTAGTTATGTTGTGTACGTAAGTATACTACGGTGGGGTCAGTATCGACCGGCCCGAAATGTTTGGAACTATTGGTTATTTTAACGAATCAGGGCAGG
This sequence comes from Peronosclerospora sorghi, assembly GCA_026184515.1. NCBI lineage: Eukaryota > Oomycota > Peronosporomycetes > Peronosporales > Peronosporaceae > Peronosclerospora > Peronosclerospora sorghi. Next base: position 1,585,069 of record CM047582.1, read on the forward strand.
AACCCTTGGTGGAGGCGTGGCTGTCAGCCACGTGTTAGTACACAGGTGGTGTACACTACATTTTGGCTAGGTACGAATTTAGTAAGTTCTACTTAGTATAAAATATAGTTTACATTTGTTTAAATTAATTTAGGCTAATTATATATTAAATATACATTCAGTTTACAAAACACGCCAATCTAGCTAGACGCACGACCTCGACCGATCGCGCGTGCTGTGAGTGTTTGTAGCCAAAAGGAATACCTCCTTTATCTACTCCCTTTCTAAGGGAAGCCTTGTCTCAAGGCGTTAGTTAAGTCTAACAAGTAAACCAAGAGAAATATTGGCACCGAGAAGGAGAGAACTCTCCTACTAAGCCCTTTTACAAGGGCGTATCGGCTAAGTAGCAGCACATCGCCGCTTAAGGAAAGTCTTCCTCTGTGCGCTAGCCGCACCGTGCGTGTACGCATTGGCTACACCATCCTTCACAGCTTCAATAGCCTGTCGATCGACATCAATGAAGCACAAGGAATGATCGTCGTAGACGACCTTCGACAACATTTAGTCTTGTCTTGTAATTTATGCTTATTTTTTGGCGTAAGAAGCACTTATGCTCCATTTTAGGCAAAGGGGTCAATGCGACATAGTTGTCGTCGTAGTTCTCGTATGTTGCGGCTAGCCTTTTCTCTTGTCTAATCGTATACATTTCCCCAGTATTCCGGAAAAGTGTGGGCTTGCTCGAAGCGTAACGACATCACTAATGACACTGAATTATCACAATGCAGATTTCAGGGTTTTAGCTGCTTGCTGTCTAACAAGACCTATTACACTGTACGACTTCTCCAACACGCAAAATATTGCTGGTAAAACTCAAGAAATAACACTCTCAACTTAAGATGGGAAGAAACGACGAGCAGTGTCCAGCAAGAAGGGTGTGTGCTTAGCAAAGAGGGGGGGGGTGCCGAGAAATTCCCTAAAAGTCTCGTGTTGTTACGTACGTGGATGTTTTTTGGTAGAATGCGCAGAAAACTATTTTCTTGTCTTCGAATTTACTATTGTAATGGACCCCTGACATTACATAAGAAGTAGTTGTTATAACTGTTAGAAGAGCGCGCAATTCGTGTAGTGCGCGGAACACTGCAGACAACTGACAACTAACTGGATGCTAGGAGGAGTACGAGCGGCCGCATACTTAATTGACTGTATGGTGGCAATGTGGTGCAGAACATTTTGAAAGACTTGAATTTAAGTCAGCAGATCGACGATGCTCGGGCACAAGTTTGTGCCCTTTCAGACAAACCAATGGTGGACGGTACGGCCGAGTATGAGTTGGATGCTGTAAGTGTTACTGCACTTTTGGTGTGTCCATTTTTTATTTGCCAACATGGACCACCCACTACTTTCCAAGATCATGAGTCGCAGCGAAGCACTAGTACAATTTCTTCTTGGACTCGTAACTCCAGCGATTTTACATACCTTGTGCACTCTATTGTATAATATAGAAACAAATTTTACGTTTGCTTCTCCCTACAATGGATTTTCTCACACTTCATCGCGCATCAGAGCCATCTCAGAGCCACTCAATTTGTCTTTGACCTGTCCCACGGCGTCGGTCTAGATCTGGCCACAAGTGGACACAAACGCGTCATTTAGGCCGAAATAATGTACTTTCTGCCTTAAAACTCACTTGGATATTCACTTGGAGGTGGTTAGTCTTTCACTTGGAGGTGTTTAGACCGCCCCATAGTTTTGATTATTAATTGAAATCAGCGGTCCCAAAAAAAAATTCATTTAATTTTTCAATATACAAAACCGCAAATCCTACGTAATTGTGCCGGAAATTGCCTATGACTTGTTGAAGAACTGATGAATGTTCTTCTAGATCATCTGGTTGGCGCGGATCTTGATGATGCCATCCTTCATGCGCTGGAGTTCGAAGGAAATCTTGAGAATCTGATTCCTGTTGCATCCAAAGTGTTCTGAATCACTCATTTACGTAGCGTACTTCGAAACGCGCGTTCCAACACAATCACCGGGTACTTGCGCGAGCAGTTCCAACAATATATGTATACAACAGAGTTAATAACGTGATGCCAGTAATCAAACGTAAACAAGTTATATTATCCACCATCCACGTATCAATCACCACGTGATACGAGACGAAACACCGTAACTTATCCACAATTCCACGTGATAGATATCCAAAAACTTTCAAACGTAACACGCCGTACTCCCTTCCAGTCAATGACAGTACTTGCTTGGTACAAATCAAAATCCAAAGTGATTTTATTAGTGTTAAGTTAAGTACTTAAACTAATAATATGCATATATTCAATTTGCTAGGTTTTTACCTAAAAGTCACTAATCAAATAAAAGTCATCGGCGACGCCGGGCGCTGCATGAATTGCGCGCCCTTTTAACACTCCTTCTTGGCTTTCCGGCCGCAAACACCTAGCAGGTCTTGATCGCCTTCAACCCGAGTCCCTCTTGCATCAACTTTAGCTTCGTAGGACCCAATCCCTTTGTCAGCCCGTCCGCCAACATTGTTTCAGTGGGTTCGTAACTTGTCACGATTAGTCCATCGCTTGCCTCGGGTATAAGAAACTTCACCCGAACATACATATGCTTGGTCCTTCCGGTCTTTCCATTTCCATTCATCACTGTAATCGCGGCTTGACTGTCGCAACGCAGAAACATCGGTACTTTTACATTGAAACCAACTTCTTTCGCCATATCCATGAAACCGATCATTTCACGCTCCACCACCGACGCAGCGTATAACTCCGCCTCCATCGTCGATAGGGAGACGCACGCCTGCCTTTTGCAGAACCAGTGCACTAAGCATCCATCCATCGTAATTATTCCACCGCTAGTGGACTTCCGATCATCCTTGGACCCGCCGAAATCAGCTTCCGAGTAACCAGTAATCTCAATTCCATATTTATCTTCGTTTTTTTACTTCCTTGAAAATCTCCATCCGAAACTTCAAGTCGCTCGTTCCTTTTCAGTAACGTATAATTTGATTCGCCGTTTCCCAGTCGAATTTTGTGGGCGCATGCGCCCTGCGCATGGCCTTGTGGACCGCATACGCAATATCTGGTCGGCAACAGCGAGATATCCACAACAAAATGCCAATCAACGATTGAAAACTTTTAATAGACGGTTCATTTCCCCGTACATCATTCTTCAATAATTATTGGTCCTTGAGTACTTCGTTTTCATATTCTTCCGCGATCGGAGTCTTCACCACGTTTGAGTTCTCCATACCGTAATTCTTGAGTATTTCAGTCATCATAATCTCCTTATCCAACATATACCCATTCTGACATCGTAAAAAACTCGCATGCCTAAAAATTTTGAGGCATGGCCAAGGTTCTTAATCTCCAATTCTTTAAGGCCATCCAAAAAAACTTTCAATATGACGCTGGGTCGTTGCCGTCACCAGCAAATCGTCAACGTAGACCCCCACAACTACAGTGTCATCGTCAATCTTCTTATAGTATAAACAACTATCTGTGAAACTCTGTAAAAAAATCCACATTCAACCAACTTTGCTTGCAGAAGACGATTCCACTGTCTTCCGGCTTGCTTCAGCCTGTAAAGCGACTTCTTCAACTTTAACACCGCTTGCTTGGTGATCTCTATCTTTAACTCTTTCATCTTGTCTTCTCCAATCTTCATACCACTTGGAACGTAAAGGTAGATATCATGTTCATCCTCCAACGCTTTGACATAAGCGTTGGGGATGTCCCCGTGCATGGCCCTCACCTTTCACTTGCGTGACACAGCAAATATAAACCTCACGGTCGTCATTTTCATTACTGCCGCGAAGGTAAACTCGTAGTCCACCCCGTACCGCTGCTCGTTGCCGCAATCAACGAGCCACGCCTTGTAGCGCTCCAGCGCGCCATTGGCGCCCGTTTTGGTCTTGTAGACCCACTTCGTATGAAGGGGTCTCACATCATCCGGTTTCCGCATAACATTCCAAACTTCATTTGCTTCTAGAGCATGGATTTCCTCATCCATGGCTTTCATCCACTTGTCAGCGTCATCCTTGCTGATTGCTTCCCGAAAGTTCCTGGGATCGACATCCGACAGCAGATTCACTTGGCGTTGTTCCTCCAATCACTATTGCCCTCGCTCTTTTTCTCGCTTTCGGCCTTCGATTTCGCGTGCTGACACGTGAGGTGTCGCTCCCTCGTCCAGCGCGGTTTCTTTCCTTTTTTCGAACTCTTCAAATGCGCTTGATCTTGTCCTTCATTATTTTTCGCCGCTTGCACTGCGTCCAACGCGTGTTCGTCATCTTCCGATACTTGGACCGCTCCTTCTAACGCTCGAGCTGCTCCTTCTGAGCCTCGACTTATTCCTTGAGCCTGTTCCCCTTCAGTTTCTTCGAGCATATTCTTGGGCTGCCGATTTTGCGTGTCGGTCAGCGTTTCCACGTTTTTCACATGTTGCGTAATAGTAACCTTCTGGTCCTTCTTCAAGTATACCTTATATCAGTTAGTTTCTTCACTAGAACCAATTATCACCGCAACCTGCGCGCGATGCGCCAGCGTGTTTTTCTCCGGATTCCGGTAGACAGTACACGGCGATCCTAACGTAACTATCTCGCCCAATTTGGCTTGATACCAGTTAATAACACCAGCAGAGACATTCGTCGCGCATTCGCGCTTGTGGGGGTGCGGTTCAGCACATATGCTGCGTATTCCGCCGCATCCCCCCAAACGATAACGGTAATCCACTTCCGAACAGCATGCACCGAGCCATATTCATGACGGTTCGGTGCATGCGTTCCGCCTTCCCGTTACTCGCTTGGTTGCCTGTCTCGATGACTTGACGCGCAATCCCGGTTCTACGGCAGAAGTAATCAACGTTTTTAAACTCCGCGCCGCCATCTGTCCTCATCACGTGAATTTTGCAGTTGAACTTGCGTTCAAAAAAGGACAGAAAATGCTCGAATTTTTTTGCTGCGATGTCCTTAGTTTTTGCGAGAAAAATTCTGACGTAATTGCTTTTGTACTCAATGAAGTTGACTAGATAGCGATTCCCCAACCGATTTCTCGGTGTGATTGGCCCCTTAAGGTCGGAACAGATCACGCCGCTGATCCGATAGATTGGCGCGTTCTTCCCGCTTTCCTTGTTGGAATGCGCATTCTTCGACTGCTTACCCTGCGCACAGGTAACATTGTGATAATTCAGTGTCATTAGTGATGTCGTTACGCTTTGAGCAAGTCCACACTTTTCCGGAATACTGGGGAAATGTATACGATTAGACAAGAGAAAAGGCTAGCCGCAACATACGAGAGCGACGAAGACAACCATGTCGCATTAGCCCCTTTGCCTAAAATGGAGCATAAGTGCTTCTTACGCCAAAAAATAAGCATAAATTACAAGACAAGACTAAATGTTGTCGAAGGTCGTCTACGACGATCATTCCTTGTGCTGCACGGATGTCTATCGACAGGCTATTGAAGCTGTGAAGGATGGTGTAGCCGGTGCGTACACGCACGGTGCGGCTAGCGCACACAGGAAGACTTTCCTTAAGCGGCGATGTGCCTCTACTTAGCCAATACGCCCTTGTAAAAAGGCTTAGCAAGAGATTAATCTCGTACTCGGGGCCAATATTCCCTTGGTTTACTTGTTAGTAAAGACTAACGCCTTGATACAAGGCTTCCCTTAAAAAGGGGGTAGCTAAGGGAGGTATTCCCTTTGACTACAACACTCACTGCGCGCGCGACCGGTCGAGGTCGTGAGCCTAGCAGTATTAGAGTATTTTGTAAACTGATTTTTTTTGTATGTAATTAGCCTAAATTAATTAAACTAATGTAAACTATATGTAATACTAATTAGAACTTACTAAATTCGTACCTAGTCAAAATCTAATGTACACCACCTGTGTACTAAGACGTGGCTGGATGCCACGCCTCCACCAAGGGCTCCTGATCTGATTGGTTAAAATAACCAATATGTCCGAACCTTTCGGACTGGTCAATACTTGACCTTAACCGTTGTGTACGTACACCAACGTAACCAAATGTAACCCTGTTAGATCCCCCCCCACCAAGCCTTTTGCCACGCAATAATCAATTTTAGTTGTAGAACTCCAGCTGCTAGAACTCTGGCATACCATGAGCACCTTTAGTGGTGCTGAAGATTCTCCCCGAGAAGGGGATGACAACTATTCCAACTCCGGTATTTCGGAGGAGGAGGTTCTAGGGGATATGTCCCCTAAGGATGACCGCTCCGACAACGCCGAACGGAGATGTCGGCAGTCTAATCCGTTCCCCACACGTGAGAAAATGCACTAACTCGTGCGCCACCCCTATCAACTTCCGATGATGCATCCGGGTCGCCGAAGGCGACCATCACCAATGAGCTAGACACGGCTCAGGAATCCCGACGTGCGTGCCGTACAGGTACGGAAGGGTCCTCGTGACCCTCAAAAGAAGGCTAAAAACGAGATAAAAAGGGGTTTAGCCTCCCATATCTCTGGCGGCTGCGGCTGTACAGCCGCGTGAAATCGCGCGCCGGAGACAACTACGGGAAAAACTGCTCACGCCGAAGCAGTTCACTGTCACCTCGTACCGAGCGCGTTTTGGGAAACAGGCACGGGGTGCCGTTGTTGAGAGCCTCCGCGAGGTTCCCTTCGTTCTCCTACCAGGAGAAGTGTTGAGGAGGCAGAGCAGAAATTCCGCGGTTGGGCGGAAGGGGAGAAGCGTCCCCCAGACTTTAACGAGCTGTATAACAGCTATTCCGAACCTGACGTTTGGATAGAAAGGGCTTTGCGCTTGGTGTTTGCCCAAGCCAAAGCGCTGGGGCAATTGCCTGCCCCTTATTGCACGCACCCTGCTAGCGCTCCTGCCCTCGATGTGGTGCCGGAGAGCAATGCAACCTCTGCATCTGCCTCCGGCAAACTCCCAGCTACTGGGAGTGGAGGGGCTTCTCCCGCCCCTTTGGTCGTTGACTCGCAGCGGGATTCTCCCGCTCGAAAGCGTTAACGACGTCACGGCAATCCTGCCGCAGGGTAGTCTCGGACTTCCACGAACTATGTGAATGTGGATAACCTTTCCACTTCACCAGATATTGGGTTTCACCCCGATGATGGCGCCGCTCCATCAAACGCTTCACATGATAATGTGTAGTACCCTCCGTATCGAGAACTGGCGGAGGAGGTCGCACTATTGCGACGTGAGTTCCACGAGCGCTGTGATCAACACAGCCGTCGCATCCAGGATGTCCAGGAGGGATTCCGCGACGAGGGGAGTGGGATTGACTGCATCGAGAGGCGGCTTGCCTCTCTCGAATCTGTCGTTGCCTAGTTTCGTGGTCGCATTTCGACCCTATCGGATGTATTCCGACCTGTTGTGCCTTTTGGCTATCCGACTTCCCAACCTCCTCCAAGAGGGGACCCGCATCCGGGTTCTGGTATGGTTTGAGCATACCCACATAGAAGGTTGGATGCGTACGCATCGCCTTCGGGATATCCAAGGTATACGCCAGGCCCTTTCGGGCTAGCACCTTGTAAGGCCCCACAAATCTGGGGCGCAGTTTGTTCCGTAAAACGTTAGAAACTGCATGTGTAGGAAGATTTTTAGCGTTTAATAAAACACTTTCTCCTACTTTGTACGCTCTTTCGTTACGCCGACCCTTTCGGTCGGCCTGTTCCTTTTGCTTGTCTTGGCTTTCCGCCATGTCATCGCAAACGTGTCGTAAGACACTAAGGCGCGTCGATAAGAACTTATCGATGTAATTTTGCACAGATACAGGGCTGACATCGGGGATTCATACCCCTCTCAATCCCTGGGCCACACACTCGTGGCGTCAACGGAACCCTCGGATTCACTAATCCGCTCACGTAAAACGAGGTAAACCTCGTAGATGCATGGACCGAATTGTTTATAGCAAATTCGTCCATAGGAAGCATCTCAATCCAACTATTTGGAGAATCCGGACATAAACTCCGGAGAATATCCTCTACAACGCGGTTAACGCGTTCCGTTTGTCCATCCGTCTGCGGATGATCCGCAGTGGACATAAGGAGCTTGGTGCGTAGCACCTTAAACAACGCGCCCCAAAACTGTCCCGTAAAACGGGGACCCCGATCCGATACAACGGAATCGGGTAGACCATGCTGTCGAAGGACACAGTCTAGGAACAATTCCGCTGTTCCTTGTCCATCAATGGACTCTGTCACCACCGCCAGGTGAGCCATCTTGCTCAAACGGCCTACAAAGACCAAAATGCCGGTGTTCCCGGCCTTATCCTTCGGAAAACCGAAGATAAAATCCATACTGATGGATTTCCAACACTCCGTTGGAACGGATCAGCTCTCCAAAGGCGCAGCTGACGCTTCAGAGGGTTTAACACTCTGACACGTTTCACAGGTGCGAATATACGCACCGACCCACTTATACATTTTGGTCCACCAATACAAAGCTCTTAAAGTGCTGTAGGTCTTATGCCGACCTAAATGACCCCCGGTAGGAGCGTCATGTTCCTCAAAGAGGACTCTATACTTCAGTTCCTCATTATGAGGAATAACCACCCGCGGAGTGTCCTCCGCGCTCGTGCTATAATATAGCAAACCGTCACAGTACCTGTAACGGTGTAACCGAGCTCTAGCTTGACTTGACAGGGTAGGATCAGACGAGCCAAGTCTCTTTCCACCCAAAGCGCTGATAAGCGCCGTACATTGTGGGTATTTCTCATACGCCTGGCGTATGAGATCCACCTCAGACGAGGTGATGAATGTCGCGTGAGCGAGCTCGTAATCGGGACGACGCGACAACGCGTCCGCAAGCACGTTATGCTTGCCAGGTTTATACTTAACCTCAAAGTTATACTCCGCAAAGAAGGAGAGACAACGGGCCATCCGTTGGGTGAGATGAGGCGACTGTGGCGCTGTGCGCAGGGACGAATGATCAGTATAAACCACGAACGGCTTTGAGCCGAGTAGGTGAGCCCTTAATTTTACAAGGGCATACTTCATAGCAAGTAGCTCCTTATCATGAACGGGATACTTCCGTTCCGCATCTTTAAGCTGTCTCGACTCAAACGCAATCACGCGTTCTCGTCCCGCATCGTCTGCTTGTAACAAAACACATCCGATTGCGAAATCGGAGGCGTCCAGACGACACTAAATGGTTTCCCAGAATCTGGGAGAGAAAGAACAGGGGCTTTTAACAATCTTCCCTTAACCGCCCCGAAGGCGTTTTGGTGTTTTATTTCCCAACACCAATCTACGTCCTTCTTACGAAGGTCGTTCAATGGCTTCGCCATTTCAGCGTAGTTCTAGCTGTATTTGTGGGGATAATTGGCTAATCCAAGCTACTTCCGTAAATCTCTAAGATTTACAGGCGAAGACCACTCCACAATGGATTTCACCTTCGCGGGATCCGCCCGCAGTCCATCCTTACCGATGAAGCATCCGAGGAAAGGAATTTCCTCAGCACCAAAGATACACTTGGATGCGTTTGCATATAACTTATGCTCTCGCATACATTCGAGCACTGCTCGAAGATGTATCAAATGCGTATGAACATCAGAAGAGTCTCCTTCCGCACGACTATGGACGAATATGTCGTCGAAGTACGTCTGAGCGTACTTCCTATGAGGGCGGAAGAGTTGATTCACCAAGCGATTAAAAGTCGCTGGTGCATTCGAGAGCCCTTGTGGCATAACAAGCCACTCCCACATCATGCCACTAGGCGTGCTGACCGCTGTAAGCGGAATATCGAATGCTCGCATGAGCACCTATATTAATACCCGTCCACGAGATCTAAGGCACTGTACACAGTACAGCCCGCCATATTATTCTGGAGGACATCCTTCCGAGGAATCGGAGTTTGCATGGGTACGGTAGATGCGTTCCGCTTATTGTACACATACACAATGCGCCACTTTCCGTTCGGTTTACCAACACAAAAGGTGGGAGATGAGTGAGGAGACTTGCTCTCCCGTACCATCCCTGCCTCTTCTTTCCCCTTGAAGAATGCGTCGATGACGTCGCATTGATCCTTGGGAAGAGGCCACTGCCTAGTGACGCAGTATTTGATTCCAGGAACCAAATCGATTTCATGTCAGACTCCCCGATCCGGTGGTAACACCATCGGCTGGTTGTCATTAATGACATCATTGAATTCCTTAAATAAGGAATGGTAAGGGTCCTCAGGATCCGCAAGGATCTTGAGGCCGCTTCGGGCATTCAATGCCTGTTTGGTTTGCACCCAAACTGACCCGTCCATCGTGGATGAGGAGTTCAACTCCTCTTCCGGACGCAACACGACAAACTCGTCGAGCTCACCTGCTTTTACAGCAGTCTCAAACTCGTTGAAGGACATCTCCTCCGACGACAACAGTTCGCCTACCCCAGGCAACCGTTCCAGGATTACGCCTTCTGTGACAACACCTGTCACACTATTCATCATCCAATAGAACTGCTGACTACTGGTCTCGGGACTCATCCCGGGACCCAGATGGAGTGGGAAATTGCCCCATCTATGGAAAGCGCATCGCGCCTATCCACAGAGGTCTTTACCTCTACCACTGGTGACTCGCCGGTCTCACCTAATACGGCGTGGACGGAATCATTTCCGACGTGCGGAAGAGACGAACTACGGGTCTCTCCGCTTGGAATCGCCTCTCGCTTAACCACAGGGGTCTCTACCCCTACCACTAGTCGCAACTTATTCGCCGAACACGGCGTGGTCGGAATGAGTTCCTACCTGCTGAAGAGACAAACTACGGGTATCTTCTCTAGGAAGCGCCTCGCTCTTAACCTTAGAGGAACCCACCTCTACCACTGGCGACTCACCAGTCCCGCGTATATCGGCGTGGGGATTAATCGCCGAATCCCCTTCGTTAAGTAACTCTTCCTTAAGCTCATTGGGACCGATCATTTCAGACATCCCAATCTCTGGCATCTCACGCCAGAATCGCTTTTGCGATCTAGCAAAGGTGGATTCATGACTCGCCAATGCTTCATCCGATCGCGGGTGCGTTGAGAAAATGGACTTAGACTTCCAGTCTATCCATGGCTCGTGGCGTTCCAGCCACTTCATGCCCAGAATGAGGTCATACCCCGAGTCCAAATACAGGAATAGGCAACGTTCTAAGCTTTCAAAGTCTGCAAACTTCAGCTTAAGGTCAATCGAGACCTTAGGTACAGAAAGCTGTACGCCCGTCGCTAGACGGACCGTGACATCGTCACGAGAACGTGCCTCTAGGGCCTCGGCATACAGCCGACTCTTCTCCACAGCAGCCCGTCTGACATAATTGTCAGACGCTCCAGAGTCTATCAAGACTCTCCAAGGCTTATCAAAGCCTTTCACGTCCGCAAGGACGACCAGAAAATCTGGCTGGTACACCAACTCGGTGCTAGAAAGGACCGTTTCCATCGGGGCTTTGTGCTGTCGTCCCCTGCCCTGGCGCTTAACAGCACTGAGGGATCCCCCAGTAGGACGCCTCGCACCTACTGGGAGCCGTAGTTTCCCGAAGGCATGAGCGAGGGACTTTTACCCGCCCTCGGCCCCTTATAGCGAGTGTCTCGCTGGGGATTTTTCGGACATCTGTTCCGAAGATGATCCGTGCTTCCACACAGGAAGCATCTCATCGGCCCATGCCGCTGCAACATAGCTAAGAGCTCCACGTCGAAGCTCTGCGAAAAGGAGTCAGAGTGACTCCTAGCGGGAGGTTTCTCTTCCGCTTTGACCTGACTCAGGTCCATGGGTTCGGGACCCACCTTAGAGGAACGAAAGTTCCTCTCGGCGTTAAACGCCATCTTAAACGCCTCCCCCAGGGATTGGGGTCAGCATCAGAACAGCTCCGAACGCGCTGGCCCTTCTTTCAGGCCTCCCATGAACACGGGAATGGACACATCGTCCGAATACGCTTTCGCGTACATCCCTGCCAACCGGGTATTAAGTTCTTGGATGTATGTCTCCAAGTCCCTAGTGCCCTGACGGCACCTTAAAAACTCCAGCGGATTCTGGAAAACCAGATCAGGCGTGGCATACATGTCCATGCGCTTTGCTTAAGGACTTCTCAGTCCGGGAACACTTCCGTGAACGAATCCAGACACGTAAACGCCCATGTACGGGCTTTACCCGCAAGATGGGTCAGCGCAACTCCCACTTGCAAGTGATCCGCGATCACATTCGCTGTGGCGAAGGCCCTTTCAACTTCGGGAAGTCACACATAAAGGTTATCACCTTTTCACCAGTGGATTCCTTTATCTTAAAGGATAACGGAAGGCGCAACCCCGTAGACGTGGGGTAACTTCCACGAAATTCGCCTCATGGGCGATCACCTTTTTCACCGGTGAACTCCTTTATCTTAAATGACAACGGAGGGCGCAACCACGTAGACGTGGAACGAATTCCACAGAAATTCGCCTCATGGGCGATGAGGGCGTTAACCCTCTCTCGTACGTCCTCATAGACCTGCTCCACTAGGAGCTGCATACCATCATCGCCCAAGATGTACAACAGCCTGTTAAAGGCTTCTTGTTGGACGGGGGTTAGATTACCCCAATCCTCTTGGTTCATCCTTTGCAGAGGATGTCGTCGTCTACCAACACAGGTGTTGGATTGACTACAAGTGCTACCAGATGCAGCAGGTGCGTACACGCACGGTGCGGCTAGCGCACAGAGGAAGAATTGCCTTAAGCGGCGATACGCTGCTACTTAGCCGATACGCCCTTATATAAGGGCTTAGTAAGAGATCGCTCTCATACTCGGGCCCAAGATTCCCTTGGTTTACTTGTTAGTAAAGACTAACGCCTTGATACAAGGATTCCCTTAAAAAGGGGGTATCTAATGGAGGTATTCCCGTTTGACTACAACACTCACTGCGCGCGCGACCGGTCGAGGTCGTGCGCCTAGCAGTATTAGAGTATTTTGTAAACTGATTTTTTTGTATGAAATTAGCCTAAATTAATTAAACTAATGTAAACTATATGTAATACTAAGTAGAACTTACTCAATTCGTACCTAGCCGAAATGTAATGTACACCACCTGTGTACCAACACGTGGCAGGCTGTCACACCTCCACCAAGGGCTCCTGCCCTGATTGGTTAAAATAACCAATAGGTCCGAACCTTTCGGACTGGTCAATACTTGACCTTAACCGTTGTGTTCTTACGTACACCAACGTAACCAACTGTAACCATGTTACAACATCGATCTTCTCCGTCTGCTCAACCTTGTCATCCAAACGATACAGAAGCAAGCGGTTAAAGATGCGACGGTAGTACGCCTTCAAGTTGCGGATGGTTCCTTGGTCGCAAGGTTGAATCTTTGAGGTTGTATTTGTGGTGAAGTGAAGGTGAAATTTTGTGACTATTATCAAGTTGGAGCGATTGGATTGGTTGAAAGGGGAGAGTATTTTGGGCCAATCGTGTTCTGAAGTGTTAAGTACGCAGATTTAGGTGAGTCACACGATTTTGCATTTAGTTTACATATTAGGTTTTTAATTGGGTATTAAATATAGTGTTCGTTTTTCTTTGGTTTACGCAAAAGTCGCCTTCTACGACGGAGTCTCTGGGAGCAGAGGGCTAACACGGTCCCCTCTAGCTCATCTTTCCCGGCAAGACTCGTAGCAGACGCACAGGTCCTCCGTAAGTCCTGTGGTGGAGTCAAGTTCAAAATCGAACACCGTAGTGTCGAGAACCTGACCACCATCGTGCCCAGCCTTCCAACTGACGGGGGGTACCCCGCCAACCTTCGCCTACGATCCGATCTGATCGTCCGCTGCTAGCAGACGACCGACCATCATCATAGGACGCCTGGTCCGATTTTTGCGTTTCCATCTCACCTTGTGTACCCGATGGAATGGGCTAATGACACACTTGGAGGACCGTTGCTTGGTGGGGACTTTAGAGAAGATCGATATGGATGTACCACTTCTGGGGTACTGATTTAAAATTCCAACGAAAGATAATGTGAACTAGCCGATCTGCAAACGAAGCGGAAATCTTCACTCCGAATGCTATTAAATCTGGCACTTGACCGCCCGAGGCAGTGAGTAATCCAGCCAATAGTAAATCCTGCCACTTGATTGCATAGAAATGAGTAATCCAGCCAATAGTAAATCCTGCCACTTGATTGCATAGAAATGAGTAATCCAGCCAATAAATGTCTGGCACTTGACCGCGGATCGCGATGAGTAATCCAGCCAATTTCTGGGAATTGATCGCAGATCACGATAATTAACCCAGCCAAATAATAACCCGCCTCCTTTGAGCGGGGCCGAACTTGAGTGGTGAGTGAACGTAACGAGTTCTCCCTGTCGTGGGGCTTCCGGTGGAGCTCTGTCATGGTCGGGCTTATAAGCGTGAGGGGATTCTGTCAGCCTCCCGCTCCCGATGACTCATATCAGAGCCACTGGTGACTTACGCAACCCGATGTAATACGAACACTATATTATTTAGCCAATAAAAATCCAATATGTAAACTATATGTAAGCCGTGTGTCTTACCTTAAATCCGCATACATAACACTCCAAACACACGATTGGTCCAAAATACTCCGTCATTTCAGCCAACCAGATCTATCTGCCTTGAAAACTGGTACAATGGTACAAACTGGTCAACAAAACAACAATTTTCACTTGCACTTCACCACATCCGCCCTTGAGTCTGGTCGCAGCGGCACAACGGTAGCGTCCCGATCTCACAAATAGTCTCCGATTCCATGCAATATTCCGAATCCAGTGTACCAGGTAAGTCCAGCTAACTTCCGACCGCTACATTTTCCACTAAAATTTATCTTCATCGGCACTCGCACTCCCCGCATCTTTAAACTCCTGACCGATCGGACCATTCGGACGACTTGGGTGACAGTCAGATCGTCGCAGAACAAGATGAGTCCCGAGTCGAGGTCTATCGGTCCCAACAAACCATTAATGCGCTCCGGGAGGAGTTGCGAGTTGCGATCGAAAAGCAGGCCGTGACCGACGTCGCGTTCCATAGAATCCGCCGAGATTCCAAACAACTTTCCAAGCTGATACGACGCTATACAAGCGGATCGTTCAGACTTGATGGACGAGAATATACGTCTCAAGGCCTTGGTTCCGCAACAGAACAGGTCAGGTGCGCCATTCCACTGATAAATCCATGTTAGATCGATCCTCACCTCCTTCTATATGTAGATCCACTGGTGATCGATGTCTTCCCAACTGTGCAGACACTTGTCGATACCGTTCGGCAGGTGTACGGCCACTTCTATCTGCTCCAAACGATGTTGGAAGGGCTGATCGGCACTCGTCACGACTTGCGTCGTCTCGAGATCAACCGATCCCGTCTTCAGGAGCTGCACGCAGTGTTCGTTCGACAACGCTCAGAGCCTCAGGGTGATCGATCGGTCATATACTCTCAACGACTCTAGATGGATCGGCAGATCGCTGAGCTAAAGCTCACGATCGACGACTATTCCGACAGAATTGGTGCCTCCCAAGATCGGCTCGGAATTTGGACCCAAGAGTCGAATCGACTCTGGGGAATCGTCTGCGGGCGCCATGATGAGTTGTCTACGTGCCTATTCAAGTCGCTGGTCGCCGATCTCATTCCTTGCGGAGTAGCAGCGAGCACCCTCGCGGACCCACAGCCGCATTCAGGTGGTGCGATTTCCCAACAAAATTCGGGCGGAAATTCTTGCCATTCATTGGCTGAAATTCCGCCCCCAAAATTTGCGCACACAACAAGAAGCGCAAGGGTGCATCAAGAGGCGCGAGGGCGCGGGAGCTAGCGGCTGACCTGGAGCGTGAAAAGAAGCTGGAAGAGGTGCAATTGCTAGCGCCAAGACACGAGCACAACTTCCAAGTGCGGCGGAGGATCCAGTTATGGAGAGGAAGGCTTCGAAAACTCCCGCGCCCTCGACCCGTTACGCCGCTCAACCGGGATCGGGTGGATTATCGTGCCGCTCATTGGCTAAAAATCCGCCCCACATAATTCGCAAGCAAAATCGGAAGCGCGAAGACGCGTGGAGAGGCTCTAGGGCGCCGGACGTAGCGTGCGACCTGGAGCTTGAAAAGAAGCTGAGGAAGTGCAAACGCAAGCCAACATACGGGCGCAACTTCCAAGTGCAGCGGAGGGTCCAGTTACGGAGAGGAAGGCTTCGAAAAATCGCGCGCCCTCGGCCCGCCACACTGTTTGGTCCAATTCAGCATTGGCCTCGCCTGGGTTGGCTTCGGAGGGTGGATCGGTGGGTTCGGATGATCTACTTCTCTCTTTATCACAATCCCGATCCACCCAGCGTCGTCGATCAGCTGCCGCAGTTGAAGAGCCGATGTCAGGAGCAGACCAAGTGGTGCACCCGGAGGGCGACAGCGCTAAAGAATCGTCGAAACCGTCTGTCGAGGCGCTCAAACCAACTCTTCTGTCCGGCACTTCTGGTATATATCGCTATGCTTCGTTGGAGGCATTGAAGGTTGACGTGCCTCTCCCTCCCTCAGATCTGGCTGCTGCCGACCCTTGGTGTAACGGGGTTACATTCGGGTAACACTGAGTGTTGGTGTACATTGGTACACCACGGTTGAGGCCAGTATTGGCCGGGTTGAAAGGTTTCGAACCTTTGGTTATTTAACCAATCAGGGCATGGGCCCTTGGTGTGGTGGTGTCAGCCATCCACGTGTCAGTACACAGGTGTGTACACTACATTTTAGCTAGGTATGAATTAGGAATATTCTACTTAGTGTTACATATAGTTTATATTAGTTTAAATAATTACATATTAAATATATATTCAGTTTACTTTCCACTCCGTAGTACAGACGCACGACCTCGACCGGTCGTGCGTGTAGTGGGTGACGTAGCGTAAGGGGATCCCTCCCCTTAGCTACACCCTTTGTAAGGGAGCCTTGCCGTTAAGGCACTAGTACAGGCTAGAGTAAGCTAACCCGGGAATCTTGGCCCCGAGTAGGAGAGCTCTCTCCTACTAAGCCCTTAATAAGGGCGTATCGGCTAAGTAGCGGCGAACGCCGCTTTAAGGAAAACCTTCCTCTGTGCGCCAGCCGCACCGTGCGTATACGCACCGGCTACATCTGGTAGCACTTGTAGTCAATCCAACACCTGTGTTGGTAGACTAGGCATCCTCAGCAAAGGATGGATCAGAACAATTGGGATAGTTTGACCCCCGTCCAACAGGAAGCCCTTAAAAGGCTGTTACCCTTACTGGGTGAGAAGGGTATGCAGCTCCTAGTGGAGCAGGGTATTGAGGACGTAAAGGCAAGGGTAAATGCCCTCATCGCTCATGAGGCGAGTTGTAGTGGAGGTCATTCCACGGGGGTGCGTCCCCCAGTATCCTTTAAGATAAAGGAATTCACTGGGGAAAAAAGTGATAACCTTGTGTGTGGTTACGAGAGGTCGAAACGGCCTTCGCCACAGCGAATGTGATCACTGATCACTTGCAAGTGGGACTTGCACTGATCCCTTTTACAGGTAAAGTCCGTGCATGGGCGTTTACGTGTTCGGACTCGGTCACGAACGTGTTCCCTACCTGGGAGGTCCTTTAGCAGAAGCTTATGGACATGTAAGCAACGCTTGATCTGGTTTTCCAGAATCAGCTGGCGTTTCTGAGGTGCCGTCAGGGCACTAGGGACTTGGAAACATATATTCAAGAACGTAAGACCCTGTTTGCAGGGATGTACGCGAAAGCGTATTCGGACGATGTTCCATCCCCGTCTTCATGGGAGGCCTAAGAGAAGGGCCAGCACGTTCGGATCTCTTCCGATGCCGACCCCAATCCCTGGAAAGTCAAGTAGAAAAGAAGGTACTATAGAAATGATCCTGTGTAAGTACGGTCTTACGACCCCAATCCCTGGAGGAGGCGTTCGATATGGCTTTCAACGCCGAGAGGAACTTCCGTTCCTCTAAGGTGGGTCCCGAACCCATGGACCTGAGTCAGGTCGAAGCGGAGGAGAAACCTCCCGCTAAGAGTCATTCGGACTCTTTTTCACAGAGCATCGAGACAGAGCTCTTGGCTATGTTGCAGCGGTGTGGGCCGCTGAGATGCTTCCTGTGTGGAAGCACGGATCATCTTCGGAACAGATGTCCGAAAAATCCCCAGCGAGACACTCGCTATAAGGGGCCGAGGGCGGGTAAAAGTCCCTCGCTCATGCCTTCGGGAAACTACGGCTCCCAGTAGGTGCGGGGCGCCCTAATGGGGGACCCCTGAGTGCTGTTAAGCGCCAGGGCAGGGGACGACAGCACAAAGCCCCGAGGGAAGCGGTGATTTCTAGCACCGAGTTGGTGTACCAGCCAGGTTTGCTGGTAGTCCTTGCGGACGTGAAAGGCTTTGATAAGCCTTGGAGAGTCTTGATAGACTCTGGAGCGTCTGCCAATTATGTCAGACGGGCTGCTGTGGAGAAGAATCGGCTGTATGCCGAGGCCCTAGAGGCACGTTCTCGTGACGTTGTCACGGTCCCTCTTGCGACGGGCGTACAGGTTTCTGTACCCAAGGTCTCGATTGACCTTAAGCTGAAGTTTGCAGACTTCGACAACTTAGAAAGTTGCCTAGTCCTGGATTTGGACTCGAGGTATGACCTCATTCTGGGCATGAAGTGGCTGGAACGCCACGAGCCATGGATAGACTGGAAGTCTAAGTCCATTGGCTCAACGCACCCACGATCGGGTGAAGCATTGGCGAGTCATGAACCCACCTTTTTCTATCGCAAAAGCGATTCTGGCGTGAGATGCCAGAGATTGGGATGTCTGAAATGATCATTCCCAATGGCATTAAGGAAGAGTTCCTTAACGAGGGGGATTCGGCGGTTAATCCCCACGCCGTGAGCGGAGAGACTGGTGAGTTACCTGTGGTAACTCCAGTGGTAGGTGTAGAGACCCCTGTGGTTAAGAGCGAGGCGCTTCCACGCAAAGATACCCGTAGTTCGTCTCTTTTGCACGTCGGAAATGATTCCGACCACGCCGCTATAGGCGAGACTGGTGAGTTACATGTGGTAACTCCAGTGGTAGGGGTAGAGACCCCTGTGGTTAAGCGCGAGGCGCTTCCAAGCGAAGAGACCCGGAGTTCGTCTTTTTCGCACGTCGGAAATGATTCCGATTACGCCGTTATAGGTGAGACCGGCGAGTCACCAGTGGTAGAGGTAAATACCTCTGTGGATAGGCGCGTGGCGCTTCCAGTAGATGGGGCAATTCACTCCCCCCATCTGGGTCTCGGGATGAGTACCGAGACCAGTAGTCAGCAGTCCTACATGATGCTGAATAGTGTGGCAGGTGTTGTCACAGAAGGCGTAAGCCTGGAACGGTTGCTTGGGGTAGGCGAACTGTTGTCGTTGGAGGAGATGTCCTTCAACGAGTTTGAGACTGCTTTGAAAACAGATGAAATCGACGAGGTCGTCGTGTTGCGTCCGGAAGAGGAGTTGAACGCCTCATCCAAGATGGACGAGTCAGCTTTGGTGAAAACCAAACGGGCATTAAATGCCCGAAGCGGCCTCAAGATCCTCGCGGATCCTGAGGACCCTTACCATTCCTTATTAAAGGAATTCGGAGATGTCATTAGTGACAACCTGCCGATGGGGTTAACACCGGATCGGGGAGTCCGACATGAAATTGATTTGGTTCCCGGAGCCAAATACTGCGTCACTAGGCAGTGGCCTTTCCCCAAGGAACAATGCGACGTCATCGACGCATTCTTCAAGGGGAAAGAAGAGGCAGGGATGGTACGGGAGAGCAAGTCTCCCCACTCATCTCCCACTTTTTGCGTTCGTAAACCGAACGGAAAGTGGCGCATAGTGCATGCGTATAACAAGCTCAATGAAGCTACTGTACCCATGCAGACTCCGATTCCTCGGAAGGATGTCCTCTAGAATAATATGGCGGGCTGTACTGTGTGCAGTGCCTTAGATCTGGTGGACGGGTATTATCAGGTGCTCATGCGAGCGTCCCATATTCCGCTGACAGCGGTTAGCACGCCTAGTGGCATGCTGTGGGAGTGGCTTGTTATGCCACAAAGGCTTTCAAATGCACCAGCGACTTTCAATCGCTTCGTGACTCAACTCTTCCGCCCTCATAGGAAGTACGCTCAGACGTACTTCGACGACATATTCGTCCATAGTCGTGCGGAAGGAGACTCTTCTGATGTTCAGACGCATTTGATACATCTTCGAGCAGTGCTCGAATGTATGCGAGAGCATAAGTTATATGCAAACGCATCCAAGTGTATCTTTGGTGCTGAGGAAATTCCTTTCCTCGGATTCTTCATCGGTAAGGATGGACTGCGGGCGGATCCCGCGAAGGTGAAATCCATTGTGGAGTGGTCTTCGCCTGTAAATCTTAGAGATTTACGGAAGTGGCTAGGATTAGCCAACTATCTCCATAAGTACAGTGAGAACTACGCTGAAATGGTGAAGCCATTGACCGACCTTCTTAAGAAGGATGTTGATTGGTGTTGGAAAACTGAACACCAAAATGCTTTTGAAGCGGTTAAGGGTAGCTTTTTCAAATCTCCCGATCTTGATCTCCCAGACTCTGGGAAACCATTTAGTGTCGTCTGCGACGCCTTCGATTTCGCAATCGGATGTGCTTTGTTACAAGCAGACGATGCAGGAAGGGAACGCGTAATTGCGTTTGAGTCGAGGCAGCTTAAAGCTGCAGAACGGAATTATCCCGTTCATTACAAGGAGCTACTTGCAATGAAGTATGCTCTTCTCAAATTTAGGGTTCACCTACTCGGCTCAAAGTCGTTCGTGGTTTATACTGACCACGCGTCCTTACGGACAGCGACAAAGTCGCCTCATCTCTCTCAACGGATGTCCCGTTGGCTCTCCTTCTTCGCGGAGTACAACTTTGAGGCTAAGTATAAACCTGGCAAGCAGAACGTGCTTGCGGACGCTTTATCGCGTAGTCCCGATTACGAGCTCGCTCACGCGACATTCGTCACCACGTCTGTGGTAGATCACATACGCCAGGCGTATGAGAAAGACCCTCAATGTACGGCGATTATCCGCGCGTTAGGTGAAAAGGGTCTTGACTCGTCTGAGCCAACCCTGTCAAGTAGAGCTAGAGCTCGTTTACATCGTTACAGGTACTGTGACGGTTTGCTATATTATAGCACGAGCGCGGAGGACACTCCGCGGGTGGTTGTTCCTAATGATGTGGAACTGAAGTATAGAGTCCTCTTTGAGGCACATGACGCCCCTACCGGGGGTCATTTAGGTCGGGATAAGACCTACAGCGCTTTAAGCGCTTTGTATTGGTGGCCCAATATGTATAAGTGTGTCGGTGCGTATATACGCACCTGTGAGACGTGTCAGAGGGTTAAACCCGCTGAAAGTTCAGCTGCGCCTTTGGCGAGCTTATCGGTTCCAACGGAGTCTTGGAAATCCATTATCATGGATTTTATCTTCGGTTTTCCGAAGGATAAGGCCGGGAACACCGGCATATTGGTCTTTGTAGACCGTTTGAGCAAGATGGCTCACCTGGCGGCGGTGACAGAGTCCATAGATGAACAAGGAACAGCAAAAGTGTTCCTAGACCGTGTCTTTCGACAACATGGTCTACCCGATTCCGTTGTGTCGGATCGGTATCCCCGTTTTACGGGACAGTTCTGGGGAGCGTTGTTTAAGGTGCTAGGCACCAAGCTCCTCATGTCCACTGCGGATCATCCGCAGACGGACGGTCAGACGGAACGCGTTAATCGCGTTGTGGAGGACATTCTCCGGAGTTTATGTCCGGATTCTCCAAAGAGTTGGAGTGAGATGCTTCCGATGGTTGAATTAGCTATCAACAATTCAGTCCATGCATCTACGGGGTTTACCCCGTTTTACGTGAACGGATTGTTGAACCCGAGGGTTCCGTTAACGCCACGTGTGTGTGGCCAAGGGATTGAGGGGGGAGGAATCCCCGATGTCAGCCCTGTATCTGTGCGAAAGCAAATCGGTAAGTTTTTATCGACGCACCTTAGTGTCTTACGACACGTCTGCGATGTCATGGCGGAAAGCCAAGACAAGCAGAAGGAACAAGCTGACCGAAAGGAACGGCGTAACAAAAAGGTATACAGAGTAGGAGAAAGTGTTTTATTAAACGCTAAAAATCTTCCTACACATGCAGTTTCAAATGTGTTGCGCAATAAACTGCGCCCCAGGTTTGTGGGCCCCTTTAAGGTGTTAGCCCGAAAGGGCTTGTCGTACACCTTAGACATCCCGAAGGCGATGCGTACGCATCCAACCTTTTATGTCGGTATGCTTAAGCCATACCAGGACCCAGAGGCGGGGCCCCTCCTGGAGGAGGGTGGAAAGTCGGATAGCCGTAAGGCACCGCACGGCGAAGGAAGCCCGAAAGGGCTAAAATGCGACCACGAAGCTCCGCAACGGTCGTCTCGAGAGAGGCAAGCCGCCTATCGAAGCGATCAGTGGCATCCCGCTCATCGCGGATCCCCTCGTGGAGATCATGGATGCAAAGGCTGTGTCGATCACAGCGCACACGAATCTCACGTCGCAATTGTGCGACCTCCTCCTCCAATGCTCGATGCGGAGAGTACTCCACACTTTCATGTGGAGCGGCTGATGGCGCAGCGCCATCGTCGGGGTCAAACCCAGTATTTGGTTAAGTGGAGAGGTTATCCACACTCACAGAGTTCGTGGGAGTTCGAGACTCCCCTACGGCAGGATTGCCGTGACGTCGTTGACGCTTTTGAGCGGGAGAATCCCGCTTTAGGTCAACGACCAGAGGGTCATGAGAATCCTCTTCACTCCCAATAAGTGGGAGTTGGCCGGAGGCAGATGTGGCGACCACACTGTCTCCGGACACCAGGGTGGAGACAGGGGCGATGGCGTGGCGCGTGCGATACGGAGCACGTAGTTGCTCCATTGCCTTAGCTTTGGCAAATGTAAGGCACAACACCCTCTCCACCCAAATGTCTCGACGGGAATAGCTGTCATGCAGCTCATCGAAGCTGGGGAGAAGCTTCTCCCCTTCCGCCCAAGCGCGGAACTTCTTCTCTCCATCATCGGCACTTTCTCCCGGAGAAAGAACGAAAGGAACCTCGCGGAGGTTCTCGACAGGGGCACCTTGTTCCTGCCTGTTTAAGCGCTCTCGGTACTAGACGCTAGTGAACTGCTTTTGTGTAAGCAGTTCTTACCGGAGTTTCTCACGGCGTTCGCGTTGGTACGGCTGTTCAGCCGCGGGGCCAGGGGTATAGGACGCTAGACTAGTCTTTACCAAACGCTTGGTCCATTTTGGAAGGTCACGGGGACCATCGAAATTATAAGCCGCCCTTGACGGGCGTTTGGGGGCGCGCAACGCAGCCCTTAGTGCCTGTGCGGCAAGCTGGGAGTCTTGAGCTGCGTCCAGCTCATTAGTGATGATCGCCTTTGGCGATTCGGATGTATCATCCGATACAGGAAGGGGTGCCGCACTGGTTAGTGCATTTTCCTCTCGTGTGGGGAAGGGATTAGGCTGCCGACAACGCCGTTCGGAGCTGTCGGAGCGGCTCACCATTGGGGAAGTATCCCCAAAGGCATCCACGTCCGAGTTATCGGAGTAGTATACCTCTTCTACAGGAGACGCCATAGCACCACTAGAGGTGTACATATGGATGGCCAGAGTATGGGTTGAAGTTCTCCAACAAAATTTTGTTTATGGCGTAAGCAATAGTCTTGATGGGGGAGGATGTAACGGGGTTACATTCGGGTAACACTGAGTGTTGGTGTACATCAGTACACCACGGTTGAGGCCAGTATTGGCCGGGTTGAAAGGTTTCGAACCTTTGGTTATTTAACCAATCAGGGCATGGGCCCTTGGTGTGGTGGTGTCAGCCATCCACGTGTCAGTACACAGGTGTGTACACTACATTTTAGCTAGGTATGAATTAGGAATATTCTACTTAGTGTTACATATAGTTTATATTAGTTTAAATAATTACATATTAAATATATATTCAGTTTACTTTCCACTCCGTAGTACAGACGCACGACCTCGACCGGTCGTGCGTGTAGTGAGTGCCGTAGCGTAAGGGGATCCCTCCCCTTAGCTACACCCTTTGTAAGGGAGCCTTGCCGTTAAGGCACTAGTACAGGCTAGAGTAAACTAACCCGGGAATCTTGGCCCCGAGTAGGAGAGCTCTCTCCTACTAAGCCCTTAATAAAAGGCGTATCGGCTAAGTAGCGGCGAACGCCGCTTTAAGGAAAACCTTCCTCCGTGCGCTAGCCGCACCGTGCGTATACGCACCGGCTACACTTGGACTCCGGGGCAGATCGAAGGAGCTGATCGGATAATCGTCGAAACCGTCTGTCGAGGCGCTCAAACCAACTCTTCTGCCCGGCACTTCTGGTATATATCGCTCTGCTTCGTTGGAGGCATTGAAGGTTGACGTGCCTCTCCCTCCCTCAGATCTCGCTGCTGCCGACCCTTGGACTCCGAGGCAGATCGAAGGAGCGGATCGGATAATCGTCGTTCATATTTCATTAATAATAGACTCCATTTCAGATCATCCGATCGTCCTATTTGTCATAGCCTTTATCCACATTAGACACGGTCCACCCTTACCACATCCAACTGTTTCCTCATCAAAAGAGTCGTTATCGTTGCCACCAAAAAGTGATCCGCATCCTTAAGCCACTTTGTCATCATCGAAATGTCACTAGTTCATCACAGTTCGTCACACACCCGTAGTCCTAATCATAATAAACATCACAAAATTCACACCGGTCAGTATTGCCGATCTATAGCTGATCGATATTGCTGATCCGTAGCCGATCGGTGTCACCCGATCGGCACTATTGCAAATCTTGTTTTCCCACTTCGTAAGTCCGTATCACACCAAAACAGCTCTGATTCGGTCGATTTCGTTCAAACTTCTTAGTCAGATCGCAATAATCAAGATCGGATTCACCGATCCCAATTGTTTCCTTGTGATCCTCCAAGTGGATCGGGTATTCTCGATGAGTTTGGTCACAACACGTCTTCTGGGTCGATCTGTCACCCAAATGGGCGGTCGAAATGGCATCATCACTGTCAAAATCAGCAGAACCCTTCCCGATCAGCCAGTATTTCTTCTCCCATCTTAATTCCTTGGGCTGATAGGTTCAATCGGTGGTGTTGGCAACTTGCGTATCATCCATAGTCGCCCCGAGCGGATCGGCTAGCACTTCAGGTGGGGTATCCACATTCCAGATCGGGCTCGCCGATCTATCAATACACTTCTCCCCGCCCCTGTGCATACACACCAGGTCATACGGTGAGATGACCTCACTCGGTCCGCCCCTGTAAAACGGGCAATGCTGATCCTCGTCGACGGGCTGTCCTCCTGTAGTACCGACTTGAGTGGATATGTCACTATACTCGTCTCCATCGATATCGCGATCGTCCCCATCTGCCGTCTATTCCACTGTCACCCGATCTTGCGATACAACTGCCTTAACAACTCTTGGCACATCACATCCGCCTTCAAGTACACTGTATCGGGTGACTGTGATGGTGACCTCTGGCACATCCTGATCGCTACGTGATCTGGCCTTTCCGTCCGAGGTGGGAGTTCTTCTTCGGCTGACTTGTCGTCGCCGATCCGATCGGTGGCCTTCCGCGCAAAGATTTGCCACTGCATATAAAGTTGTCGTAAAGCGGACTTTTTTAGGCTAAAATAGGGCCTAATGTTGGACATTTTATTAGGCCCATAGGAGGCCTAATACTATGACTACTATTAGGACCTAAATTAGGGGCCTGATAGTGGACACAGATAGTGGATACTGTAGTACATAATTAGGTACCGCCATGTGTACCACGGTGGGTACAGTAGTACGTACCACCGTGGTGTACATAGACAGGATATAGAAGGGACACGGAAGATGTGCTGATTACTTACAGGTACGCGGCGAACACCAGCGGACAAACAAGGAACAAGCGGAAAAATCAGGTCGACTGGTGGACGGAAGGCGTTGCGAATGGACGATGCGGATTGGTTGAAAGTAGGAACAGGGTATATCTAAGGGTTTAATTGCTAATATAGTTCTCCTTTTGCGTACGATAGCGCTGATCGTTTTTTGGGAAGGCACCTTTGCGCCCCCACCTTATTGAAACCTCTACGTCCCGGGCGGGAGCACTAAGTGCGTTTTTGGCCCACCGGTTGGCGTAGAGTGTGAGAACTCACCCCGCAACTCCGCCCGCAGTGTCTGCGGTTCTTCGTTTAAAGGTTTTTGGTTTTGGGAACGTGATCGAGCAGTGATCTCACCTCTTCCCCGTGAAATTAACGTTTGGCCCCTAGAGTTCGGCTGCTTTAAGCGCCCCACGGGAACTTTAGGTGGATTTTAATATAAATACCTTTTCCTCATATAGTCTAGGCTAGGAGCGCATTGATTTGGGCGTTCCTTAGCTGTTTGACGGCTTAGAGGCTCCGCGATCAGCCAGTGAAGACTTCCGCTGCCTGATCAAGTACCCCCCCCCCTACCGATCAACACCTGATCGACACTTTTTGCGAATCGTGATCGTGATCGCTGATCGAAAATCGCGTCAACTGCTACTTGAACGACTTCCGGTGCTTGATCAAGTCTAATCAAGGTATATTACGATGTGGTGGAGTCAAGTTCGAAATCGAATACATTTGTATCGACAACCTGACCACCACCATCGTGCCCAGCCTTCCAACTTACGGGGGGGGTACCCCGCGGACCTCCATTCGAAATCTGGTCCGATCGTCCGCTGCTGGCAGACGACCGGTCATCATCCAAAGACACTTGGTCCGATTCAGTTAAGTTCATCTCACCTTGTGTACCCGATGGAATGGGCTAGTTACACACTCGGTGGATCGGGATCGCAGATTGGATCGAAGTGGTATTGAATATAGAAGACCGATCTGGGTAGGTATCTCTGGGGCGGAACTCTTCACCCCAAACACAAACAGACCAAAAACACTTCCAAGAGATAATTTCCAATAGGTCGATCGTCCAAACGATCAAGACCTGACCAATACTAAATAATAGAGGGTAGACCGACCGTTCCGGTCTAGCTCCTGACCAATACGAAATAAGACCAAAACCGGTCTAGTTTCCAACCAATGTTAAAACAAGCCAATATGTCCGCGTAAAGACCCAATATGCTCTTGAAAATCCACAAACGATATCTCCACGCCAAGACCAATCCAGTGAATAGCACGTTCCAAACGTACTTGAGTTGAGGTGTTGAGATCGCCAAATCGTACTCCCGTCGAGGGACTTCCGGTGGGCCAAAGTGCGCGTGCGGCGCTTACAGACCGGGTATAATGGGCGAGAGGGGATAATTCGACCCTCTGCCCCAAACACTCCGCGGCGGGCGGAGGCGACTAGCGTACGAAAAGGGAAGAACGGCGACCCCTAGTTGTGGTGTGAACCGAGACCAGAAGAGGTTTTAGCCACTTGTACGAAAGCTAAAAGATTTCCTTAATTAAAGGTATAACCTCTGTCCTAAAAGGTAAAACCACAACTAAAATACTACTACCCTATAGTCCCTAAATGTACCCCCACAAAAATATGTAAAATTACCAAAGTCGGGTGACTCACCAAAACTTGCGTTCTTGACACTTCTTGAGTCTGATAGGCTGAAAAGCCCCCCTTGTTTAATCCAATCCGAAATTAGACCAAATGCCTTGACGAAACTTAACCAGAAGTGTGCCAAATTTTGGGCACTCTTCTCCACAACGACTGGGCAGCAGTTTTAGCCCCTGATCGAGCCTTTCAGTACTTGATCGCACTTGCGATCAAGACACCTGATCGCATCTGCGATCAAGACCGAATACAACTGAACTACGGCTATTAGCATCAGCACAAGCCTGATCAAGCCTGATTACCACTGATCTACATCGTTTCAGCGCCTGATCGCACTTGCGATCAAGACGGAATATTGCTGATCGTCGTTTATTAGCATCGGCCCAAACTTGATCAAGCCTGATCGCGGCTATTTGACGTGGTTTAAGCACCTGATCGCACGTGATCACGCCTGATCGCATCGGTTGTATCGTCACAAGTTAGTTAATTCAATCTTGCACCAAGAATTCGCTGTGCGCTGTCCCCGCCACCTGAAGAGCGACCCACGCCTAGCCGTCGGGTACACAAGGTGAGCAAGAACACAAGCAGTCGAGGACATCCGGAGGACCCCCTTCGTTAGTCGGCAGTCTGGGCACCGTGGTACCGCCTGATCAAGTCTCAAAAACTTCGATCAGCCGCTCCACCACAATGGTGCGCGTGCCCGGAGCTTTGGGCGACGCGGGATATCACCGTGATTTTACGCAAGATAGCGCGGATGTGAAAGTGAAAACGGAAGCTGAAGCAGAGGTGAAAATCAAGGTGGAAAAGGAGGAGGTGGTTGTGACGACGGAAGGCAGTTCGCCGTCGTCATGCCTGAAGAAGAAAGGAAATGCCGATCATCAGGACCTGGGGAGGAATCCAGATGACGTAAAGGAGGAGAAGCCTCAACCACCCCCCGAGGCTCCTTCGGGAGCCCATGCGGATCATAACGCAGGTTATGATCCGCCAAAAATACGTGTATATAATGATCCAGATTGGGATCCGATGGAGAAGTATTACAAGACCTACCAACCGAAGATGTTGATCGAAGCGCCTGGGTCGGAGAGCGATGAAAGCCGATCAAGTACGCCGCCAACGGAAGCCGATCTGGTAAAGACGTTTTACCAAAAGATTTACCGAGAGCACCTGGAAGATTACCTGATGACGAACTCGATCATGAGCCTGCTCGGGGTCACGATCAGCGGGAAGCTGAGTAGACCGATCAACCAGCCAATCACGAAGGGAAAAGATAAGCTAACGATTGTGCTAAGGCTAATACGCCTGATCAAGCAGGCTGGTCTGATAACAGGCGCCTACGATGCCGAGGAAGTATTCGATCAGGACTCCGAAGATCTGGCAGAGGCCACCCAGCTGTTGTATTCCCTGTTGATACCCATCTTGGGCGAAGCAGACGATGAAGATTTCCCCAGTTCACCACCACAATCCCCGTTGAAGATTGAGGCAAGTCCGTCAATAAACGTAGCGGGACATTCGGGGTCATCGTGCTACGAATCTTCCCCTTCAGAGGGTGACGATCAGGGAATTGAGTCAAGTAGCGCTGGGAGTATGGAGTCCAAGATAACCAGAACGGAAGTTTGCCAAAAGGACAACTCCAAATTGCCGGTTGTCAAGACGGAACCTCAGTCGATAAAGACAGAAAACGATCAAGGGTCACAGTGGCAGATGTTTTTTGACAAAGCCATGAAGAAGTTTCTAGCTGAAGAGAGCAGTAAGTGGGCACCTGGAGTCGTTGGCTCCAAAATCCGCCAGCCAAATCAAGGAAGAGCTGCGTCGATCAAGGATGTCGATATGGAGTCCGTACACTCGTTGCGTGGTCAGCAGTCGAAACCAGATAGGTCGACGGCGGTAAAAGATGTGGATATGGAGTCCGTGCACTCGTTTCACGATCAACGGTCTCAAATTGATTATGTCGACCTTGATGAACCGATCACACTGCCACGGTGAGCCACAGTGGCATCCGCGTATACTGGGACACCTGATCAGCAGCCAATTGCCAGAATTCGGATGTCTGCGATCAGCGATTTAAAAGAATTTTCGGGAAAAGAAGGGGATGAAGATCAAGCGAGGAACTGGATCAGTCGTCTCAAGTCAGCATTTATGCGCGATCAAGCTTCTGATCCTGAAAAGTGTCTAATCCTGGGCGATTTACTGAAGGGACCAGCACGCAACTGGCATCGACAGTTGAGTAGAACCATCCGATCAAGTTGGAAAAGTCTCCTGGATGATTCGAAGTACAATACTGTGGAACTGGTCAATCGGTATCTCGACAGTATTATTATATGAAGCAGCGATCAGACGAAAGTACTATCGAATATTTGCACCGACTGAATGTGGCGGGACTGCGAGCCAAGTTACCGATCAGAGATGGACCGCCCGAAAATCTGCGCGAGCATGTCCAACATTTTCTGTACACTCTGTCCAATCGCGAACTCGCGGATCAGCTGGCTCTCCTACGCTTGGATCGTGATTCCGACTGGGAAGAAACGTTGTGGGCATACGCACGCAACAAGTGGTATCAGCCAACAGCGGCAGTAGGCACCAGCAGATTCCGCCAAAAATCCGGCGACGATCGAGCACCGGCCACGACGCGAAAGCCTAGGGGCGTACGTGCGATCAAGGTAACGTCTGGATGCGAAGAATCAAGTGCTGATGATAGTGGAAGTGATGGCAATCAGCGCCGCTATATTATTGCTACTATGCGCGATCAACCAGGGGCGCACGATCAGCCTGGCGAGTCACGATCAGGCAAACGAAGCGACCCCAACGCAGTCGATCAAGGGGAGATAAAGAAGTGCAGCCATTGTGGATCGATCAGACACGACAACTTACGTTGCTGGAAGCTCCTGACTTGCCTGAAGTGTGGCAAGAAAGGACACCCCACCGATCAATGCCTGTACGTCTGCCGAGCATGCGGCAAGATTCATGATGCGGGGAAGTGCCCTATGGAAGAATTTTACAACCTCATCCTCCAGTGGTATAACCCTACCAAGCATGCAGGACTGTTGACCAAGGAAGCCGAAGATTTGTTAAACTAGGACGCTCGCCAGGTTGGAATCTGGTACGAGACGAGCGTTCTAGTTTGTGTATTTTTGCATTTGTGGATAAGAAGAGGGCTGATCGAGTAGCAACAAGAGATAAGGAAAAACGCGATCAGCTTGATTTACCACGTTTGGCTAATTTCTATATTGATGAGTTTTCTCGATCACCTGTGATCATGGAAGTAGAATTACTTCCAGGCGAATCACGTGGATATTGGAAATATCACTCGCCAAAAAAATGGTTCAAGCAAGCCAAGGCGAGTGGAAAAATCAATAACGAGCGAGGTATGGTATTATTTGATTATGGTGCCGAAGTTTCGATCATCGACTCAACCTTTGCTCGTAAGGTGGGTTGTTGGATTGACACGAGTCAAACACAAGAATGTGTCGGCATTGGAGAAAGTGCATACCAAACAGAAGGACGTGCAAAAATCAAGATCACGCCATCGGGTTCATTGGTTTATTATTTCCAGGCATGAGTGGGCAAACTTGTTGGTCAAGATGCCATATTGGGTATGGATTTCATGATACCAGCTGGTGTTCGATTAGATATCGCTCATGGCGCACTAAGTTTACCTGACGAAGTGATCATCCCACTGGAGGGACGTCGACAGTTGTATGGGTCGAGCGCTAATTATATGAAGCTCGATCAGTATGAACAGATCCCAGTAGGTCGATCAGCCGAAGTACGAATTTACGATCAGCGATTTCGCAAGTTGTGGATTACTCGTGGAAGAGATTGGGTCTCCACTATCGCTAGGGGCGCGGGCAATTTGAGGTATTTACATGTTACGAACATCGTCGATCACCCCATCATTGTTCAAGAAGAGACTATTTTAGGTATTTGGATGAACAAAGATGATGTGCCCCGCCGCCCCGGATTTGTTTCGATCGGGTCCAACCGTTACAAAGAGTGGCAAAATCTGGCATATCAAGCCTCCACCGATCTGGTATCTGACGATCAAGAAAGTGTCGATCAGGGTCCATTAGTCGAGAATAAGGAGTATCCAACTCCTCGAAGTATCTTAGTACGTCCCACGGACACGATCGTCGCATCTGTATCGTTGGTAACCGAAGGGGTGCAAAAGGTGCAAGGGGTGCAAGAGCGGTGCGATCAGGGACCGGAAGTGAAAGGTCCGACCCTCAATCATGGAGTTGAACAGCCTGTTTCAAGCGATACACCTACTCAAGATGCGTGTAATAACCTTTTCTCAGTAAGCCCCAGCGAATTCGACGTGACACCTATTGACGATCAGGTTTGTTATCACGAAGGTGGAGATTTGTATGTGGAAGAATTGGAGAAGCAGCTTGCTACGTTACCCGAAGTGTCTGCAAGCACCGAAGAAGTAACCAAAGATGATTTGCTAGTCGGAGATCCCACAGTCAACACAGTGGAGGAGATAGATCAACTTCGCGAAATAATTTGGGCGAAAAAACATCTGTTGATCGGGAAGGGAAACGCGCTACCCCCCGCTGCACGAGGAGTTGTTTGTGATATCGATGTGGGTAATGCGCGCCCGATCGCCCAAAAGTGTCGTAAGGTGGATCCACAATTTCGCGAGAAGTTATATGCTTTGATCAAGGGGCTATTGGCCACTAAGATCATCCAGCCGTCTACGTAACCCGGGAATCACCTATAGTGATCATCGTGAAAAAGAATGGGGTCGATATTCGCCTATGCATCGATTATCGCGCGGTGAATCAACTCACGCGTTGGATGGTATACACACTGCACCTGATCTCTGATCTACTCGAAAGATTTGGATAAAACGTTGTGGTTTTGATCTTTGGATATGGCGATTGGTTTTTGGTCGTGTCTATGACCGATCGAGCGCGTCAGATTTCGGCGTTTGTCACTCCGTTTGTATTGTTCGAATGGAATAGGATGCCTTTTGGACTAAAGAATGCTCCGCAAATCTACCAGCGGTTGATTGATAACGCATTATATGGGTATCTAAAGGTTAAGGACGGTGCTGACGAATCGGCTTATGTTTTTACTGTGGGAGAGCCCGACCAAACACCGGGCCCGTCTGTGCTGCAGCGGCGGTCATATATCGATGATATTTTGATCCCTTCACCTACCTGGACTACCCTGTGTGGAAAGGTGCAGCATTGATTGGAAAAGTGCGATCAATGGAACTTGTCGATCAGCGTGGCTAAATCGTACTGGGGGCGAAGTGAAGTTCCCTATTTAGGGCATCATGTCTCTAGCCGAGGTTTGGAAACAAATCCAAAAAATTTGGATGATCTGATTGATTTGCCTTTCCCTGGCACCTTACGGGCCATGCAATCGTTTTTGGGGAGCTTGAACTACTACCGTCGACTTATTAAAGATTTCGCGATCTATGTCGCTGTGCTCTAAGAATTAAGGGAGATGGTTTATCAAGAGTTAAAGAGCTGATCGTTGAGCAAGGAGAATACGGATCATGAAGGCGATCGATTAATCAGGGCAAAAGCAGCATTCATCATGCTGAAAGCGAAGATTGCGTCAGCCCCAACCCTGCGCCACTTTGATCAGAACAAAACGCCGGTGATCGTGGTATACGCCAGCAAATGGGCGGTATCCGCCACGCTGGTACAAGAACATGATCAAGTGTATTGTCCCGTCGCATTCGCCAGACGAACATTGAAGAGCGGTGAGCTGAATTACAGCCCCGTCGAAAAGGAAGCTCTGGTGATTCTACGGGTTTTGGATGTTTACTTCACGATGCTGGTCGGAGAGACGATTACTGTCTTGTCACGTTTATCCACGTTGAAATGGTTACTAACATCCAATGGGATGGACGGAAGACTGGGCAGATGGGCTGCGATCTTATCACAATGGGACCTCGAGATCAAAAAATGTGTACAGGGAGAAGAGGAGGTGCTAGGGGCGTTAGCTGCAAGTATCACTCCTCGCACCGAAATCGATGAAGCACGGATTGCGATCGCACCTAAAAAGCATCCGCGGCAAATGATTGAAGTACCACCTCCTACGGTTGAGAAAGGCGAAGAACTCTACGTGGTTAGTTTCGATGGATCTGCAAGTGTCAAACGACGTGTAGGTGCGTTCGGCGCTATCGTATGGAAATTACCGGAGTGGAAGATTATGACCGCGGTAGCCGATCATGCACCTGATTCACGGTGAACGAAGCGGAATATCATGGATTGATTTTAAGGT
This sequence comes from Peronosclerospora sorghi, assembly GCA_026184515.1. NCBI lineage: Eukaryota > Oomycota > Peronosporomycetes > Peronosporales > Peronosporaceae > Peronosclerospora > Peronosclerospora sorghi. Next base: position 1,618,757 of record CM047582.1, read on the forward strand.
TGGACCTACTGTCGAGATATCCCAAAGGAAGGATGATCGTGTGTGGAGATTCGAATTTGGTAATCCGGCAAATGCGCGGTGAAATAGAGTGTAAAGCTCCGCGATTGCAAGTGTTGCAACAGCGTGCGTTTAACCTCCTTCGCGAATGGACTGATCATGATCTGGTGCATGTTAAAAGAGAGTGTAATAAGAGTGCAGATCACATCACCACTATAGCCATGCAGAGTGGAACAAGATTTGAAATTGATGACGAGAAACAGCTGGAGAATTTGGCCGACCTCAACAGGTTGTCGGAAGTGATCACGTGGAATGAAGATCCAACTGCCCCACAGGTGCTAGTGATGACACGATCCCGTAACCTCCGTCAGCCGCGGCCGTCAACGTGGCCCGATATATCCATAGCCGGGATAATGGCGGAACGGGTAAAAAAGGCGAAGGACGAAGAGAAATGGATTCATGATTGCGAAGTTATCTGTATGGTGACGTCTCACAATTGAGCGCAGAAGAGGTAAAGGATCGCGCGAAAATTGCTGAAACTACGATGTCGACGAACAAGGATTGCTGATCTACTGTGGGAATGTGGCTAAAGGAAAAGCAAACAATGACAAAGATGATCAAGACGATCGACACTCTTCGATTACGCTGGTCTTACCCGAGACCCTACATGCAGATGTCCTCCACCATTATCATATGAGCTTGGAGGGGGGACACCAAGGCATAGGGCGTACATATCAGCGGATCAGACGATACTTCCATTGGCGTGGCCTATTCAAAGTGTACAAAGGTTTGTTGGACAATGCGTAGATTGCGAGACGGGGAAGGGCAAACCTGCGATCAAGGGCATGTCGCCGGGGAATATCGAGGCTACATACCCATTCCAAGTGATAGCCATGGATCATACCCCGTCACTACCCCGATCGACGGATGGACATACTGAACTGCTGATTTGGACGGATTTGTTCACGGGTATGGTGATCGCGAAAGCTGGATCGTCTCGCACAGCGCAGAAAGTCGACGAAAATTATGAAGAATGTGTGTTTCGACGATTCGGGGCTAGTGAGGTGATTCGGCATGATCGAGAACCGAGTTTTATGTCGGAAGTATTTCGTGCGTTCAACAAAATCGTGTGACAACGTCAGAGTGCCACTATGGCATACCATTCACAGGCGAACGGCAAGGCGAAAAGGACGGTTCAGACGATTACACGGGCAATCAAGATGTATGTATCAGATGTCAGCCAGAAAGATTGGAGCTTGTATGCAGAGCGTCTGGTATTCGCGCTGAACTCGACCCCTGATCGCATTCGCGGAGAGACACCATTTTATTTGGCGTATGGGTGGGATCCGCGATCGTCGTTGGAATCGACATTACAACTGGGTGGAATTTGGCGTAAAGACCGAGATGCTCGCCGGTGGAGATATAAGTTGCAGGAAGACTATAGATACGCCCGCGACCAAGTGAGCACTCGATTGCATCAAGCGATAGCCGAGCGAGCTGAGAGGCACAATGATCAAGTGACACCACACAAGATCTAAACGGGATCAAGGGTCTGGTTATATCTCGATCGGGTGAAAGAAGGGTTCGCGAAGAAACTGGCGCATATGTAGCATGGACCCTTCGGAGTCGTTGAGGTGATCGGTAATCATGCGGAGAGATTGGTTACAACTGGCACCGACTATCGTATGTTCCCAGTAGTGCACCTGTCCAAGTTGAAATTGGTCAAGGAATTTCCAGATCGCCCTACTACTGCGCTAACAGTCGGGATAGGGGATCGTTGACTTCGATGAAGCTTTGCTACCTGAAGATAGCTGGTAAAGGACGCTAGATCCCGATGAATTTGAAGTTGATCGTATTACCGATGTGCGATCGGGTCAAAAGACTAGATATGGAAGGACGTTACGAGAATATCAAGTCTACTGGAAGGGGTATTCTGAGCCGTCGTGGGTAGACGAGGCAGATTTGAATTGTGATGCCTTGATCAAGGATTTCGAAAGGAAGATGGTGAACAGACATTGTTTCGACGTCATACAAGTGTATGAAGAGTCCAACTAGCGCGCGATCGACGTACCGATCAGGAATCACGATCGAAAAATCTCTGATCGCAGAAATGGTTGATGAAACTCACGATCAATGGAGGTACAATGAATGACTTGAAGTGGTATGATTACGATGGATGTTGCGAGGTATGGTTATTGGATACGGCAGATGAGCCGACGGACTACCAATTTATATTATGCATTTAAGGACAAAGGACAACAGTGAAATGACATGATCGAAAGAATGTATTGATTGAAGAAAGGTGATCGACCGACTATTCAGACCCATAGACTTACCGCCCGTTGGACCAAGCGCACATTGCGGGAAGTAACCTGATCGCGCTCGTGCTTCAACGTGGATATACGCTGCTTGAGTTGCTCCAATTCCTTCGTTTGGTATGCAATTGTGTCGTCACGCGTTGATCGTAGGCAACGTTCACGGTCGTTGCGACACTCCAGCTCCCGGGTCTGGACACCCTGATCGTATATGGTATGCTCTTGATCGGCGATAGTGCTTTTGGCGTCTTTTAACTGGGTTTCGAGCTTCTTGACCGCGGCGTTGATACAATCGCGCAGCGGCTCCAGTTTTTAAGGCTTCCCTCGATTTCCTTCATCCGGTCCGCCGCGTCACGTTGGGTACGAATGAGCCGCCGACGAAGCATCGCAACCGTGTCTTCACTCATGGCGAGTGAGCCAGACAACAAGGCGACATGCTCGTTGCTGGCACGGAGAGCCTCTTGCAGATCGCAGGCCTGCTTGATCGCGGCGATCGCCTGATCAGCTGCGGCCTTATCCAAGGCAGGAACGTTGGTGATGTGGGGTGACAAGCTGTCCGTTGAAGATGGCATAGCAGCCTGTGAATGCCTGATCGAGACAGCCTGATCGCAGTTGTCACGGTTGGCCTCAGTCGAGTGTTAGATCGCAGTGGAAAACCCCAACGGTAACCGCCTGATGGAATTGGACCCGATTGATGGGAGAAAGGGCAGATGATGGGTGATGATCGACAGTTGGATGGTGGCCTGATCGATGTGCAACGACAAATTCTCCAACGGCAGTATGATTCCCAGAATCAACGGCATGATCGACCCTCACCCCAACCGCTGTACGGCCGGGACGAGACTCAGGGGCGGTTGTCGTAAAGCGGACTTTTATTAGGCTAAAATAGGGCCTAATGTTGGACATTTTATTAGGCCCATAGGAGGCCTAATATTATGACTACTATTAGGACCTAAATTAGGGGCCTGATAGTGGACACAGATAGTGGATACAGTAGTACATAATTAGGTACCGCCATGTGTACCACGGTGGGTACAGTAGTACGTACCACCGTGGTGTACATAGACAGGATATAGAAGGGACACGGAAGATGTGCTGATTACTTACAGGTACGCGGCGAACACCAGCGAACAAACAAGGAACAAGCGGAAAAATCAGGTCGACTGATGGACGGAAGGCGTTGCGAATGGACGATGCGGATTGGTTGAAAGTAGGAACAGGGTAGATCTAAGGGTTTAATTGCTAATATAGTTCTCCTTTTGCGTACGATCGCGCTGATCGTTTTTTGGGAAGGCACCTTTGCGCCCCCACCTTATTGAAACCTCTACGTCCCAGGCGGGAGCACTAAGTGCGTTTTTGGCCCACCGGTTGGCGTAGAGTGTGAGAACTCACCCCGCAACTCCGCCCGCAGTGTCTGCGGTTCTTCGTTTAAAGGTTTTTGGTTTTGGGAACGTGATCGAGCAGTGATCTCACCTCTTCCCCGTGAAATTAACGTTTGGCCCCTAGAGTTCGGCTGCTTTAAGCGCCCCACGGGAACTTTAGGTGGATTTTAATATAAATACCTTTTCCTCATATAGTCTAGGCTAGGAGCGCATTGATTTGGGCGTTCCTTAGCTGTTTGACGGCTTAGAGGCTCCGCGATCAGCCAGTGAAGACTTCCGCTGCCTGATCAAGTACCCCCCCCCCTACCGATCAACACCTGATCGACACTTTTTGCGAATCGTGATCGTGATCGCTGATCGCAAATCGCGCCAACTGCTACTTGAACGACTTCCTGTGCTTGATCAAGTCTGATCAAGGTATATTACGACTGGGCAGCAGTTTTTAGCCCCTGATCGAGCCTTTCAGTACTTGGTCGCACTTGCGATCAAGACACCTGATCGCATCTGCGATCAAGACCGAATACAACTGAAATACGGCTATTAGCATCAGCACAAGCCTGATCAATCCTGATTAACACTGATCTACATCGTTTCAGCGCCTGATCGCATAGTACTGCCGCCTGATCGCACTTGCGATCAAGACGGAATATTGCTGATCGTCGGTTATTAGCATCGGCCCAAACTTGATCAAGCCTGATCGTGGCTAATTGACGTGGTTTAAGCACCTGATCGCACGTGATCACGCCTGATCGCATCGGTTGTATCGTCACAAGTTAGTTAATTCAATCTTGCACCAAGAATTCGCTGTGCGCTGTCCCCGCCACCTGAGGATCGACCCACGCCTAGCCGTCGGGTACACAATGTGAGCAAGAACACAAGCAGTCGAAGACATCCGGAGGACCCCCTTAGTTAGTCGGTAGTCTGGTCTAGGCTCCGTGGTACCGCCTGATCAAGTCTCAAAAACTTTGATCATCCGGTCCACCACAAAGTCTTGATTCTATCGAAACAAATCCCATCCTCCACGGAACCTTTCCTTCAGCTAGACTCATACCGACGATCGTACCGTTTCTTAACATCAGCGGTTTATTACCGATGTTAGTAACTCGTACGCGATCGCTTCGATCTTCACCGTTCACAATCGTCGGTACCCAGTGATCGCCCCTGGTCACCCACAACTTCTTTGTCCGATAGTCCTTTCCAACCGAGATATCTGCCGATTGACCCAAAGGAATGGTGATATCTTGGTACCACCTCACCAGATCAGTACGTGATCCGTATAGGGGGCGTCGACCAGACAGTTGGATCTGTACTTCTTCTGGAAGTGTAAGCACTCCATGCGACATATCGAGGCGTATGCCTGCCGGCACCATAAATCCATACCAAGTAATGTGTGGTGGAGCGGCTGATCAAAGTTTTTGACGCTTGACCAGGCGGTACCACGGCGCTCGGACTGCCGACTAACGAAGGGGGTCCTCCGGTCGTCCTTGACTTCTTGTGTTCCTGATCACCTTGTGTACCCGACGGCTGGGCGTGGGTCGCTCTCCAGGTGGCGGGGATGTAAACACGGCAATTCCTTAATTCAAGATTGGGGGAACTTGTAACGAGTTGACCTAGGTGCTGATCAGGCGTGATCAAGTACAATCAATCTCGAATCAGGTGTGATCAGGCTTGATCAGCAGTGATCAGGCTTGGGAAGTCACTATAAGACGTTTATCAACTGCGATAAGGCTTGATCAGGCTTAATCAGGCACTAAAGCAGTTGTTCAGCTGTGATCAGACTTGATCAGGCTTGATCAGGCACTAAACGTAGTTGATCAGCTGTGATCAGACTTGATCAGGCTTGATCAGGCACTGAAAGTAGTTGATCAGCTGTGATCAGACTTGATCAGGCTTGACCAGGCACTAAAAGTAGTTGATCAGCTGTAATCAGGCTTGATCAGGCTTGCTCAAGCGATAAAGGTCGCTCAGTTACAAGTTGGTGCGATCTGCGAGTTGTTGATCGCGGATCACGAGCTGCAGAGTGTCGATCAGGTGTTTATCGGCGAAGGGGATACTTGATCAGGCAGCGGAAGTCTTCACTGCCCGATCACGGATCCCCTGGAGTCTTAAACAGCTAAAGGAATACCCAGATATTTGTATTCCTAGCCTAGACCTACGAGGGTGGGGTAAATCTCACTTAATCCACCTAGAGCTGCCGTGGGGCGCTTACAGCAGCCGAACTCTAGGGGCCAAACGTGAACCAAACGTGGAGAGGTGAGAGCACTGCTCAATGACACTCCCAAAACCAAGAACCTTTACAGAAGAACCGCTGACACAGCGGGCGGAGTTGCGGGGTGAGTTCTCAACACTCTACGCCTGCCGGTGGGCCGAAAACGCACAACGTGCTCCCGCCCGGGACGTACAGGCGTATATTAACTAAAGGGAGGCGCTACTTGCCGTCCCTGAGGTGTCCTTAGTGTTTGGACGCAAAAGGAGAACTTTATTATTGCTTAAAGCCTTAGATCTACCATTTTCCTAATTTCAGCCAATCAGAACCGTCCATTCCAGCGTCCTCCGTCCACCAGTCCACCTGAATTATCCGGCGTTCGTCGGTGTTCGTCGGTGTTCGCTGAGTACCTGTACGTAATTGTCCCATCTTCCCATGCCCCGTCTATGTCCTTTCTATGTGCACCACGGTTGTACACGCAACTGTATACACCGTGGCACACACAATCGTATACAATTACGTACCCAATTTGTGCCCGCAATCAGACCCCTAATTAGTCCCCTAATTAGGCCCAATTATAGCACGCTTTACGACAAATGCGTCTTGGCCGGCCAGATTACGCCAACAGCCCCGATCCCTGTGTTTGGTCGACCCGCAGTGAGTGCACTTCTTGTACGGCGAATACTGGTCCGATCTGTTGCCGTTTCCTACCTTCCATTCGGCACGGCGTGACGCTGATCGATCCCTGGGTGCAGACTGGTCGACGAAAATGTGACGGTACTGTTCCTCGTCTGTCCCCAGACTGGACCAGCCACTGCACGCCCTTTCTGATCCGGATATCATATCAGCCACGATCGCTCTGATCGCTCTGGACGGTCTGGTCGCAGGTCTCTTCACATGATCATCCTTCCCTTTCGATCGGGATCGGTTGGATCTGACAGCAACCTTCGTCCTCATGCTGTGGGAGTGGCTCAGCACACGTATCGTCTGATCAACTTCTTCCACGTCCCCGAGGCGCAATAAGGTCAACTGATCGACCAACTCCTGATCGTCCAGCGTACTGATAAAGTGGCCAACGTGTTCTTGGTCAGCGCCTATCGGCGGATCGGTCTCCTTGATCAGGATCCCCGCACGAATCGCAGCCAAATTTAGCCGGTGAAGGTACTCGATTGGCGTTTTATAACCCCTCTTCCTCATGTCGTGGTACCTTCGCGCAGTAGAGAAGCAGGAGTGACAGTACTGCTTTTCCAACTCCATGCACAGCAAACTCCAGTCAGATCGGACATCCCGACTTAACTGCTGGATCCAGTTCGCAGATGGTCCCTTCATCAGATCTCGGAAGATAAGACACCGTTCTTTGTTCGGCGTCTGATTCCGGAGGAAGGCGGACTTCGTTCGGCTGAACCATGATCGGGATTGAACCTCATCAGCATCCCTGCCCGTAAAGTCCTTCAACTCGGTGCTTGCGGCCATGCGGATCCTTGGGATCACCGTCGAATTAAAATTAAACTCCATCGTCAAGGCTAGGTTCGCCATAATTGTCCCGACTCTGCCCGTACCACCGTAGTCATCGTCAATTTCGCTGATCGACTCCGTGTCGAAGTCGCTGCTACTTGCCGATCGGCGGGGGCGGATTCGGCGTGACCTGCGTTTTGTCTTGACGTCCACAAAAATTGCCTCGTTTTCCTGGGCATATCGGCTTGGTGCACGAGGGCGAAGAGGTGATCTGCCTCGATCTGCGGCGTAACGCTTCATCATAGCCTCGAACATGGCTTTCATGCTTGCTTCCATCGAGGTCGAGGTGATTGGATCGGTCTTGGGGGGGTGTCGATACCTGTGGGCGTCCCTGGGGCCCCGACTGGCATGTCGCCCGTCGTTGCCGCACGTACCTTTTTTGTTCCGTACGACTGGTACCGTGACTGGTACAGCGATCCATGGTGATCCGCTCCACGCCGACCTCCAACTCGGACGAGCACTTGGAGGAAGGTGGCGACCCATATAGCGAGCTATCATCGGAGAATGACTTCCAGACGAGTGATTGCACGAGGTTTGGGGCTTCTAACGCGATTGTGGGATTTGGGCGGCGCACCGCCCCCACCACTGGCTTCAGGTGGTCATGTAGCATTGAAATCGCTTGTTTTAACTTCCACGTATCCATTTTTCAAATATCTTGCCAACACCATTAGCATTCTTGACCTTTATCCCCACCTCTGCTAGCATCGCCAAAAGTTCTTGACTAGTGGCAGCGGCCGATCGGAGACGGTCAATCTGGTAGTCTGCCCGTATAGACAATCCGGAATTAGGGGCTTGACAATTCGAATGATTTTGTTCTCGCGAACGAATTTCTTCAGTTCTTACATGTAGTACATCTTGGGCATCTCCTCGTGATCCACAGTCCCATCATCGATCGGCGACTTTTCCTCCAAGTTGTCGTCGTCCGAAAGTATTGCGAGCCTCTTCTTGGTCTTTTTAATTGGTAATTTTGGCATATCGGAGTGATCTGATCCCATAGTGTTCTTCACATGCAATTTTTTGTCGATATGCATGGGATCAGGAACAGGGTCCGGATCCTCTCTGGGATCACGAACAATGTCCCGATCCCTACTGGGACTTTAGCAAAACTTGCTATAGTCCCGATCGGCTCCGATCGGAGCCTTGTGGGGAGGAATAAACTTGTTAATATCGATCTGGTCCTCCACCTGGCCAAATTGATCATCGCCATCCTTTTCCACAACCATGACACGAGGCGATAAGCGTTCCTCGTGCCGATCGGCTCCGCCAGGAGCAGTATGGGGAGTCGTAATTAATTAATTTCGATCTGATCATCCCCTTGATCAGATCGAAGATCGCCATCCTTTCCAACTAGTAGTACGCAAGGCGATATGCGTTCCTTGCGTGCTCTCCAGAGAGTATCCATATTAAAAATCGTAAAATCCACACTTTGCTGAATATCCCGGTGATAACCACGGTCACCAAATGATCCGGGCACGCGCACCATTAAGGTGGAGTCAAGTTCAAAATCGAACACCGTAGTGTCGAGAACCTGACCACCATCGTGCCCGGCCTTCCAACTTACGGGGGGGCTACCCCGCGAACCTTCGCCTACGATCCGATCTGATCGTCCGCTGCTAGCAGACGACCGATCATCAGCATAGGACGCCTGGTCCGATTTTTTTTTGCGTTTCCATCTCACCTTGTGTACCCGATGGAATGGGCTGGTTACACACTTGGTGGACCGTTGCTTGGTGGAGATTTTAGAGAAGATCGATATGGATGTACCACTTCTGGGGTACTGATCCAAAATTTCAACGAAAGATAATGCGAACTAGCCGATCTGCAAACGAAGCGGAAATATTCAGTCCGAATGCGATTAAATCTGGCACTTGACCTCCCGAGGCAGTGAGTAATCCAGCCAATAGTAAATCCTGCCACTTGATTGCAGAGCAATGAGTAATCCAGCCAATAAATCTTTCTGGCACTTGACCGTGGATCGCGATGAGTAATCCAGCCAATTCCTGGGACTTGATCGCAGATCACGATAAGTAACCCAGCCAAATAATAACCCGCCTCCCTTGAGCGGGGCCGAACTTGAGTGGTGAGTGAACGTAACGAGTTCTCCATGTCATGGAGCTTTCGGTGGAGCTCTGTCCTGGTCGGGCTTATAAGCGTGAGGGGATTCTGTCAGCCTCCCGCTCCCGATGACTCATATCAGAGCCACTGGCGACTTACGCAACCCGATGTAATACGAACACTATATTATTTAGCCAATAAAAATCCAGTATGTAAACTATATGTAAACCGTGTGTCTTACCTTAAATCCGCGTACATAACACTCCAAACACACGATTGATTCCAAAATACTCCGTCATTTCAGCCAACCAGATCGATCTGCCTTGAAAAATGGTACACCGGTACAAACTGGTCAACAAAACAACAGTTTTCACTTGCACTTCACCACAGTCCCACGACGGGTGCGTTACCTTAACGGCACTCACCCCTCAAGTCGCACACGTTAGGAACGTTTTTATCATTGTATTGGTTGGGTCTACGCATCGCTCTACGCGGTCCGCCCCAAATTTATGGTTGGGTCCATACACTGCCACGCGCGGTCTGCCCCAGATTGTTCTCGTATTTGGAGTGAAGATTTCCGCTCCATTTTTCCTCGGATTGTTTGGACTATCTTTCGTTGGACATTGACGTGTCGAGGGAGACTTTCTGACACTAGTTACCCCAGAAGTGGTACAGTCCATATTGTTACCCACCGAAACCCATATGCGTGACGGTCCACCGAGTGTGTTGCCACCCATACCAATGGGTACACACGGTGAGATCTATGAAGACAAATTGGACCAGGCGTCCTGCAGTGCAGATCGGTCACCCAATCGGAATTCAGGCGAAGTTCGGGGGGTACCCCTCGTAAGTTGGTAGACTGGGCGCGGTGGTGATCGAGTTCAGAACACTTCGGTGTTTTGATTTCGAACTCGACTCCACCACATATTTGGCGGAAGGTAATGGACTGTTGTGTTGCGAAGTGTGATCCATTCTGGAAGTTTATCACCCGGAACGTGATCGCTACAGTTGTCGAGAATCAACAGAGCCTTTCGTATAGCCATCCGCCGCTCAAAGTCCCGAAGCCACTCCAAGAAGATCAGTTGCGTCATCCAGCCTTCGAATTGTTCCGGTAGGTGCAAACCGATATTTTCACGGTTGAAATTCTTGAAACACCTCGGATTGGCGAACTTTTCGATGATCCCAAGTAGAAGCTTGTCGTAACCATCACCGTTGCAGCAGACCGTCACAGTGATCCGCTCCTTATTCTGCTTCCGGCCCTCCAGTTTCCGGGTGGCAAGAGAATCGTCCGCATGAAGTTTGCCGCTGTATTAAAATCCGTGATTGAAAAATCAAAAAAAGGAAGAACGTAAAGCTTACCTGCATCCGGAAGAATAGACCTGTCTCGTCCATGTTGTAGATCTCCTTCCACTAGTAGCTATCCAGAGTTTCACGAAGACGTGGAAGGCTTTCATCGATGACCTGCTGGTTCAGGCGGCCACTCTCTCCAAACCGCCGGTGCTAGCGGATGTTATGGCGCTTCTTGAATGCCTCGATCCATCCATTGGAAAACTTAAAATTGCGATCATGGTCGGGAGAGAGCTTGTCGAGCATCTGCTGGGCGGCTCCACATACGAGATCGCCGCTGAGGTTGACACGGTCTTGATGGCTGTGGAACAAAGCGACGAGTGCGTCTTTCATCATTGAATACTTGACCGCCCTCTGGCGTTTGCTGTTCTGGTTTGCTACCTCCGGGCAAATGTGGTGGTGTCAAGTTCAAAATCGAACACGGTTGTGTCGAGAACCTGACCACCATCGTGCCCAGCCTTCCAACTTACGGGGGGGGGGGGTACCCCGCGGACCTTTGCTTGCGATCCGATCTGATCGTCCGCTGCTGGCAGACGACCGATCATCAACAGAAGACGCCTAGTCCGATTCATCTTGCGTTGCCATCTCACCTTGTGTACCCGATGGAATGGGCTACTTACACACTCTGTGGATCGGGATCGCATATTGATCTGATTCTGTCTTGAATATCGGAGACCTTGCTGGGTAGGTGTACCTAGGGTGGAACTCTTCACCCCGGGTACGAGCAGACCAGAAACACTTCCAATAGATAAATTTCAATGGGTCGATCGTCCAATCGATCTAGACCCAACCAATACGAAATAATAGAGGGTAGACCACTCAACCGGTCTAGCCCCTGACCAATATGAGAGAAGACCAAAGACGGTCTAAACTACAACCAATGTTATAGTAAACCAATATGTCCACGTAAAGATCCAATATGCTCGTGATTTCCACAAACGATATCTCCACGTAAATACAAATCCACTTGTTAGTACGTTCCAAACGTACGTGACTTAAACTTGAGGAAGTCGACCGATGCGTGCTCCCGTCTAGGGACTTCCCGCTGGCCAAATGCGCGTGTGGCGCGTCCAGACCGGGTATAATGAGCTAGAGGGGATTACTCGACCCTCTTCTCCCAAACACTCCGCGGAGGGCGGAGGCGACTGATGCACATAGCAAAGGTTTAAACGACCTCCTGTTGAGGCGTTAGCCCGAAGGAAAAACCAAAAGATTCCAAACGACTTCTTCTATTTTAGTCAAATCCACAAATCTAATCAATACTACCTCCCTACGGTCCCAATATGTACCCACATGAAAATATGTAAAATACCCAGTGTCAGGTGACTCACCAAAACTTGCGTTCTTGACACTCCTTGAATCTGATAGGCTAAAAGTCCCCCCTTGTTTAGAGCAATCCGAAATTCGACCAGCTGCCTTGACCAAAAGTGACCGAATTTGTGGTACACTTCACCACAAAAACTTGAGCATCTCTGCCGACCGTTTGATCGTGTTGGAGACGGTTCCTTGGCTGAACTTGATGTGGTGAAGCAAAGAAGAAATTGTACGGTCACTTTATATCGGTATCGCCGATTGGGTTGGAGCGATCAGGTTGGTTAAATGGGAAGTGGCTTTCGAGCCAATCGTGTGTTAAATTATCAAATATGCAGTTCTAGGTAAGTCAGACGATGTTTCATGTAGTTTACATATTAGGTTTTTAGTGGATATAAATACAGTGTGTGTTTTTCTTGTTTCCAAGTTACTAAATACGCATAAGTTGACCCCGCCTGCCGCGGAGTGTTTGGGAGCGAATGGTAAGAGAGTCTCCTTCAGCTCAACTTGCCCGGCCGGGACGCGTTACAGACGCACTTGGCCCGCCGGAAGTCCCTCGACGGGAACGCGTACTTGGCTCAACACTCACTTTAGATCGCACACGTTTGTAACGTGTTATTTACATCAATTGCAAAGTTTACGTGAAGATCTCGTTTGTAGAAACCTCAAGCTTTTGGATACGTTTGTTTGGTTGTTCTCGATTGGATTAATGATCTCTCGTTTTAGTTGGGCTCTGCGATCGGCTATACGCAATCTGGAAGTATAGTGAAACTAAGTATATTTCATATATTCACGTATTTAGGGTGACGATTTCCGCCCAAGGTACACCCTACCCCAGAAGTGGATCGTTACATATCTATCCCTAACAAATTCATATTGCGCGACGGTCCACCGAGTGTGTAACTTCCCAAACCAATGGGTACAAAAGGTGAGAAACGTGAACGCAAATCGGACCGGGCGTCCTACAGCACTGATCGGTCGTCAGACAGCGACAGTCGATCCGATCGGAGCTTAGGCGAAGGTTCGCGCCCCCCCCCCCCCGTAAGTCGGTCGGATGGGCACGTTGGCGGTCGGGTTCTAGTCACTTCGGTGTTCGAATTTGAACTTGACTCCACCACACCATGTTTCGTACACATCCCCACTTCCTTTTCAGTAATACTATCAGTTTAACTATTCTCATTTCCATTAACGCTTCAAACGTGGGGGTGTAGTCGACTCCAAACCTCAATTCATTTCCACGTGCTACTGATCTTGCTTTATAGCGATCATTGGTTTCACAATTTTTATCAAATTTTGTCTCACAAAAACGGTGGCGATATTTTCATGTCTTTTGTCGATTTTAAATGCGTTATTTTCTTCAAGAGCCGGAAGATCTTCGTGAATTGTGTTTTCTAATTTACTTTGTTCGAGCGCTTTATTGCTTGACCTAATTTCAAGGGTCGACTTCGGAAATGAAATAATAACTGAAAAAATTCACCTTCGGTGTCTTATTATACTGTTTCTTTATTTTCTTTTCTTGAAGCATATTCTTTGGTCTTATTCTTATAAACAGCTTGTTCATTTTTGTTCTCAATGCCCGGTATTCTTCTTCGAGACCTTCGATTTTGCTTCTTTTCCACCGCATCGTTTTTCAAAGCTCCTTTTAAGTCTTGATTTTCCCGAAAACTGCGTCCAAAATAGTTTGTTTTGTTTTCTGTCAAGAGTTTAAACAGTTTTAAGCTTTTGATTTACATCATCTTGGGCTTGTCATTGCAATAAATGTTATACTTTGACTTCTTTGATTTTCCAAAAAATCAGCCCGATTTGCGCTCTGCGCGCAAGCGAAATTTTAACTTGATCCCCGTAACCATAGATACAAAGGCAATAATTTCTCCTACGTTTGACGTGTATTTCCGTCAAAAAAATAAGTGGGAAAAGCCGATTTGGGATTCTTCGGTACGGCTTCTGTTGATGATGAAAAAATGCGTCGTATTGAACCGCATTGCCCCAGAAAGCTAGACTTAGACAACATGAAAATATTCGTGCATCGAACCACGTTCATTAATGGTTCTATATATTTATTCATCCTTCGCATCGTTAGAGTGATTGATTGCTCCATGATTTGACGAGAAACACAAGTATCTTCAAAATCTGTCGATATTCTTGTACTCGGCTGCCCCATCCGTTCGTAGGACATGTGGGTACTTTACAATCAACCGTCGTTAAAAATAACAAATACGTGCTCTAACCTTTTGCTTCGTCCTTAGCTTTCGCTATAAATACGCAAACATAATTTAATTTGAAGTCCACAAAATTTAATTTATTAGATACATTCTGCTAAAAAAAAGAATCGGCCTCGGAGGGTGTTATGACCCTTCAGTATCCTTTTTGGATCTTGAATTTTTTGTCTGCTTTCCCCGATACAAGTCATACAAATCATACGTTTGTGATTGTGATATGCAAAACTTGCCTTCTTCGTTATAATAGCATCATTGTTCAGATGTCCGAATCTCGCATGACAATGCAACAGGGACTGTGTTTGGACATGAGACCCCATATCTATATTCTTGACGCTATCCGTAAAAATAAAACACACTGAAACTTGTTCCGTGATACATGCTTTTATCACTTAAATGTCTCTGTCACCACTTAATAAATTTTTCAATATCCAAAATTATCATTTTTTCTTGCTGTGCTTCATCATACGCTTCCATTTTGTGGATCTCGATGTAAATTTAAAAGTGAGAGTTAGGTCCTTAGTTCGCTATCTGTGCTACTTCTAAGCCTATAGTTCTAGAACATTATCCGTACGACGTCATGACGTACTATATAACGTACGACGTCATGACTTAGACATGTAATATAATATATGTATGTTCTAATCTATTACTTACGTGATATATCACGTACCCCACGATGTGACATCCCCCCTGACTTGACTTCGCTTTGGCTGTCTCGAAAGTCTTTTACTAGTTGCTTCCAATGCGAAACGTGGCGGATATCTTTCTCGCGCTCCCAAGTACTTTCACACTCTGGGAGCCCATGCCATTTCACTAGCCATTCGATTTGGCGGCTGCGCTGACGAAGACGAAGTAATTTTTCCACGATGTACAACTCGTCTCCAGTATCTGACTCTAGGATAACCGGAGATGCTTTTGGAATCGGTCGTCCAGCGAACTCAGAGAAATTCGGTTTATATGGCGAGAGTAGGTCGACGTTGAATGATGAGTGTAACCTCCTCATATTTCGCGGTAGCTTCAACTTAGCTACATTGGGGTTGATCATCTTGATTACTTCAAACGGTCCCACTTTTTTCGCTGCGAGCTTTGCCTTCTTTAACTCCGTGTGAGGGTTAACTGTCTTGAGTGGTAAGTTCTTGGTGTCCAATAATACTAAGTCTCCAACCTTAAAGATGAGACTTACTCGTTTCGATTCGTAGTATTTCTTCTGTCTCTCTTGGGCTTGTATCAGGTTTTCGCGTGCCTTTCTTACTAGTTCTTGACGATCCTTGGCGAACCTCGAGGCGAACTCTGATATTGATTGCGTTTCCAGACTATCGCAATCTCTTTCTTGAGAAATCAGATTGGATACTTTTCTTCCAGTATCAATCTCGAATGGGGTGAGCTTGGTAGACGCATTCACCGATGTGGCATGTGCGTACTCGATAGTTCAAAGTAATTTGGCCCAATTTTCTCCGCTGTATGATACCATACGCGTAAAGCGTCTTTTAACACCAAGTTTTGGCGTTCCGTTTGACCATCCGCTTGTGCTCTATGAGCGTTCGTCATGCTTAACTTTATACCCATGATGATCATTAGTGATTTCCAGAAGTTTGCTGTAAACTTCGGATCTCGATCGCTGATAATGACTTTCGGCAGTCCATGATGTCAGACTACAGCGTCAAAAAACAACTTTGCAGTGTCTTTTGAGTCGGCAGTCGTGTAAGTTGGTGCATAGATCGGTCTTTTTGACAACTTGTCCACAACCACAAAAATAGCGTCATACGGTTCTGACACGGGTAGACCAGTAATGAAGTCCATTGAGACCACTTCCCAGCATTCCTTCGGAATGGGGATAGGTATCATTAATCCTTTCTTTCGCTGGCTATTTGACTTCCATCGAGCACATGTTTCGCATGTCTCGACGTACTTCTGCACAGTCTCGAGTAACTTTGGCCAGTAGTACCATTGCTTCAACTTCATGTAAGTTCTGCGAACTCCGGTATGTGCTGCTGTGGCTGGATCGTGAAACTCGTACAGTATCTTCGTCTTTATATCTGGTATGTCCGGAACGCATATATGCTGCATTGCTTCATCTTGCCTCATATATATGAGTCCTTTGTCGAAGATGAAGATTCCATTCGACTTCTTTCTTTTGTAAATATCCTTGAATAACTTGTCCTTATTATAACCTTGCTGAATCGCTTTTCGCACTTTGTCACTGATATGTGCGCGTACCACGTAAAATTCGGTGTTGTGGATTTGCTCCTGTGCGACTCCTATCGGACGACTCTCCCTCCGCAACTCTACTACGTCGAGTTAGAGTTGGAAAACATCCAGAGGAATGTTCTGAATGATGGTGGAGTGAACCATGTGTCTTTCCAAAAGTTTGGAATGCTGAGCACAGTCTTCCGTACACTCATGTACGACGTGCGACATATCCGGAACATTGGACGGATTCACAGCAATTTCTGCTGAATCTTCCCCAGACACAGCTGAGCGCGATAATGCGTCAGCCACGACATTCGAACTTCCTTTGACATGATGTAAGACAAAGTCAAACTGGGAAAAGAACGTCAACATGCGTGCCAATTTTGGTGACATTTCGGATGATGGAGCATCCACTTGCATGCTGAATTGTCGGTATAGACTGAAAAATGTCTTCCATGGAGATATGGACGCCATTTCTCCAGAGCGGTATTGCAGGCCATTTTAATTCATGGGTACCCAAATGCTTTGAGTAAAACGCGATGGCGTGGTCTTTTCCGTTTATGCCTTGTGACAGAACTCCACCGATGCAAAATCCAGATGCATCTGTTGTCACAATAAACGGCGACTACGGTAACTTCAGAGTAGGCGACTGCTGAAGTGCGAATTTAAATGCAACAAAATGCTCTTTGCTGATCTGGACCCCAATTCCATTGGGAACCTTGCTTGGTTAAATCTCGAAGGGGACGCGAGATCATTGCAAAATTGCAGATAAATTTACGGTAATATCCAGCTAATCCCAGAAAGCTGAGCAACTCTTTGCGACATGTTGGTGCTTGGAACGTTGCGATAGCATCTGTTTTCTTTGGGTCGACCCGTAGACCGTCTTCGGAAACCATGTGTCCTAAGAACGCGATTTCTTTACGCCCAAATGCACATTTGGAGAGTCGAGCATATAGTTTCTCCTTGCGCAACACTTCGCATACTGCGCGAAAGTGTTTAACGTGATCTTCCATTGTACGCGAGAAGATGCATATATCGTCGAGATGCACGACAACAAAGTCTCCCAACTTATCGAACAATGTTTGCATAAGACGTGACCACACTCCAGGCATTACAGATAATCCCATTGGTGCAACACACCACTGATATGTTTCTTTTTGGGTTCTGAAAGCCGTATACTGTCGACTGGATGTCAACACTACCATTTGATGGTATCCCTGTGCGAGATCAATCAACTTAAAATACTTGCATCCAACCATACGATCAAACAAGTCTTCGATCAATAGCAAGGGAATTTTTGCCACGACTGACATGCTATTCACATAGCGATAGTCAATCAACCAACGAATGGGGATCTTCGAATTTCCACTGCGAAGACATTCTGCGCGTTTTGGGAACCTTCCTGTTGCAGGATATTTCTTGGGAATCCCAAAAATATTGGAGACCCATGGAGAGTTTGACACTTCTATCCATCCTTTACGAATGTTCTCTTCCACGAATTGCTGCAACGCTTCCTGTTATACCTTCGAGAGACGGAAGGGAGCACGGGAACTTGGCACTGCGTCAGGCTTCATGTGCAACTCGAAATTAACAGCTCTCTTCGGCGGCATTTCATTCGAGAGCTGTTCTGGGAATACGTCCTTGAATTCTTCCAATACTGGTTTTATCTCCTGCGGCACTTCTGACGGTTCGACGTTGGATATCTTGAAATGGTATACCTCATCGTAATCTCCACTTTTCATCTTTTCTTATAAGGTTGGACCATCTATGTCCTCGAAGCTCTTAAGAGCTGCAACTTTAATCTGTTGCGTGCTCCAATCTAGCTGTGGATTGTACTTGGTGAACCACGGTTGACCAAATATCACGTCATGTGTTTCCGGCAGTTCCCATTCAGTAAACTGCATCTTTGGAAACTCCATACCATTTACACGAATGGTATCTTCCACTTTCTTCGTGGGCTGACTTGAGGTTCATGTTCCATCTAAACGACGTGCTTGTACCTCTTGTGTGTTTAATATCTTCGAGACCAAGCCTGGTTTGATAAGGTTTGTTGACGCATCAGAGTCGATTAAAATCTTAACTGATTTATTACCAATGATTACATTACGCACGATCAATCGACCCTGTGATTGTGTGTCCGATTCAGAGTTGTTTGACTCAAAGACAACAGGCTGAACCTCGGTCCTTTTTTGTACATTTGCGGCATTAACTGTGACGCGATCGTACACGGTTGTCTCTTGATCGTCTTCACGGATGTCCATATTGTTGACATGCTGACAATTCACATGCTGTTGATTGCTCCGGCCTGAACGATTATTTCCTCTATCGTTGCGCGTTCAGCGTTGATTACATTGAACAGATCGGTGATTCGGATTTCCACACTTAAAGCATAAATTTCTGCGGCGGCATTCCTCACGAGACGGAATCTGAACGTTACTTATGTCCATCGGTTCTGGACCATTGTTTGAGCGACTTCGCCGACTGTTTTCATACGATCTGTACCTCAGTCTGTTGTGCGAATTTCCTCTCGAAAATCTCTGAGGATGAGAGCGGTCAAAGTCCAACGCAACGGTAATTACTTCGGACAACGTTGCACAGCGACGATAGTGAACCTCATCCTTCGTACGACTGGAAAGTCCACGTAGGAAGTACATGATCTGGTCCAACGCGCTCATGTCTCGGACTTGGGTGGCTAGGTGTCGAAATTTGCTTACATGGCAAATCTTTGCAGTCGCGCTCTCTGAGATTATTCATATCTTCGCGCAAACGCTCTTGCAAATCAGCAGGCACGAATTCTCGTTCGACTTTGCTGAAAAAGTCATCTACTGTTGTGATGTACTGCTTTTGCATCACATACCACTGAGCGGCACCTTGCTTCAATGTTCCTCCCAGAACGACAAGAATTATCTGTGCGAGCTCTTTGCTCTTCCAGTCCACTCCTCTAGCGAAGAAGTATTGCTTCACTTGCTCTTTATAGAGCTGGAACGATTCATCCAATCTCCCTCCATATGTCGGAAGCTTTACACCTTCAAGCTTGATTTCCGATTACTGTTTTGACTTTTGCATCTGTTCCAGTAACTTTGCTTGTTTTTCCATGGTCGAAACCATAGTAAACAGCAATTGGGCATGCTGATCGGAAGTCATTGGAGAAGAAATAATTTAGCTAATATCAGTTATAGATTGATATTAATTACTTAATTACTTCTCTTGACAACTTTTGGTCCAGGTTTTAAGGACTTCTTCGACTTGTCGACCGGGCTGTTTTCGGCCTTGTGCTTAGCAATCTCGCGAGAGATTCGTAAGCTTAAATTTCTCTCGAATCTGAGCAGGTCACTGGCGTGCGATATTAGGCGCGCCTTAATTTTGTTGCGTGAGTCGGTGCGCTGAGCCGTATCCAAGTGTTTCTCTAACCGGCAGATAATGCGGCTGGTTCGACGGATCGATTCGATAAGGTCGGCGCGACACTTATCAGCGGCGTCTGGCTTCTGCACGGACAGAAGGGCAAGTGAGTTGGCGGTGTTTGTCTTCGCGAGTTTCTTGTGCGAGTGGCGGGTCATGAACCGAAGCGCAGACCTTTCCGTTAACCCAACTGACTTATTACCGAAACAATACGATTTATAGTCTAAAGACAACGTCTCGATAACGTCAGTCGGCAGTATCAATGGCCCGGAAGGATTTACAGCCAATGAAATGGAGTCCCTGCCCTCAAAAAAGATCGGGACTGACGTGGACACTCCAAGTCACTGCTCTTGAGTGGCTAGCACGGCGGTGCTGCGGGGACGGCGGTGCTGCAGGGACGGCGGTGCTGCAGGGACGGCAAGCACGGCAATAACGGCAGAGACGGCGGTGCTGCGGGGACGGCGGTGTTGCGGGGACGACAAGCACGGCGGCGGAAACGGCGGTGCTTTCGGCGGCGGTGCTGCAGGACGACTAGCACGGCGGCGGGGCGGCGGCGGGACGGCGGCGGGGCGGCGGCGGGACGGCGGCGGTGCTGCAAGACGGCTAGCACGGCGGCGGCAGCGGGCGGCGAGGAAGCGGTGAAGACCAACAAGTGCTACCAGATGTGAAGCTCGATGTAAATTTAAAGTGAGAGTTAGGTCCTTAGTTCGCTATCTGTGCTAATTCTAAGCCTATTGTTCTAGAACATTCTCCGTACGACTTCATGACGTACTCTATAACGTACGACGTCATGGCGTACTCTATAACGTACGACGTCATGGCGTACTCTATATCGTACGACGTCATGACTTAGACATGTAATATAATATATGTATGTTCTAATCTATTAGGTACGTGATATATCACGTACCCCACGATATGACAATTTTCGTAAACCATTTCGCCCTTTTTCTTCGAGCAACTGTAGGGCAGAATATTTTTGCTAGGTTCTCAACGCAACGTTTTCGATTTGAAGTTTGTTTATAAAATTCATCATGGTTATCTGTTTCTTGATTGATAGCTGAGGTAAAGTCTACTTTTGTCTGTATTTTCGTGTATTTGGTCCGGATGTAACCGATTTTGCTGCAAGCAAGGCAAAACTAAAGGAAGAAAACTTTTCTTCCTTTTGGTTTGTCCACCGCCTCCAAAATCGCTAAAATATAGCATGCTTTTCATCGTAAACAATTTTAACGTACGGATTGAGATGCTGTAAAATATGCGTGAAATGGGCTCAGCTGTTTAACCATCACATGACAAAGGGTAGGATTTCCATTTTATTACCGGTATACTTGCCAATTGTAGCAACTTTTGGAAATACCTACTCGATATTCGAAAACAAGTGGAAATGTCACGATTAAAAGTTTCTAATAGGTGGTTGGAAGACTTCTGTGGAGATCTCGTTGGACACGGCCCGATGAAGTTTTATCGCTCTACAAGGCGGCAGGAATGACGCTTGCTTTTAAGGTTATCGACTGGACTTTCGCCAAGAAAATTGCGAGATAACTTAAACGTATCAAACACCTCAAATTACACATGGTCTGCGGATTTCAAGCGCAAAAATTCTTCTTATTAATGGATTTAGCGACTCTGACTACGCTAGCGCTACAGAAGATCGTAAATCAACAGTGAGTAGTTTGATAATATCGATGGTATCATATTGAATTTGATATATGCCAAAAGAAGGCGGTGATTTTGTCCACCATGGAAGCTGAATCTTATGCAGCTTCAAAGGTTGAAGTGGAAATGTTAAGTTTGCGAGAATTTCTTTTAAGAAGTTGGATTGAAAGTGGAGCGTCCTGTGACTTTGTTCATTGTCGGTTCATTTTAATAAAGCAGAAAACAATGTTTTTCAGGGTACAGAAAGCACTCGAAATGAAACACCTGGATATCCTGTTGAAGTTCATTATTTCCAAGTTGAACGATAGACAAATTACGGTTGTATACAAGCCGAATGAAGAAAAAATATTAGCTTACATGTTCACGAAAGCATATGTTTGTCTAAGACTGCAGGAGTTACGATTGGCATGTGATAAGACAATATTCAGTTTAAGAAGAAGTGTTGGAAATAAAAAAAAATAATTTTGGGTTTTGGTCAAATTTCAAATTTGAATTTGCGATTGATAGAAACGAATTTAGATCACGTATCTATTTTGGTCCTGGGACTATCCTCACGCGCACATATTGTATCGACAGACACAACAACGCCAAACGACTACAATACTCATTTTTGTTATTGAGTTGATTTAAAGCCCAGCAATCTCTAGAACTCTGCGTAGATGATCAAATCTACATACGAACACATACACTAAATGGAAGGAAACAGGATTTTGTTAAAAGTACTCATAAACATGTTTTTATTAAAGCCGGGTAATATTGGTACTTTTATTAATTATAGCAATATTCATATCGCACCTATTAGTAAAATGATCTAAATTTGTACTCATTCAGAGTTTGTTTTTTCGGGCACTAATAAGTAGTGTGCAGCACACAACAGATGGAAGTTTACCATAACTTCAACATCTGGTACATATTTCATGTTAGGCTACCTAAACACTTCTCAATAAACATTCCATTGATACAGTCCCTGAATTGATTATTTTCTTCTTCTCTTTACGAACTGTCTACGGGTGTAATTTGCACTGCGAACGGACATTTGGTTGTGGAAATATTGAATTAAGTTGCTTTCGTTATATTTGGAGATATAATCTAACATTTACGACTCAAGTTTTTGACTATCTGTGCAAGATGAATACCGATAACTTCCAACAGGTTATGATCCCAAAGGGCTATGATGGCTCAAGTGATGATGGATCTCTGGAAGAAAACCCGACGAGTTTTGGTGTCGAAGAAATGAAGTTTTTGGAAATGTTCCAAAACATTGGTGACCACCCTGATAATTTGGAAAATCTACGGGTTGTCCATAAGGACAACAATTTCAGGTCCAACAACTCTATGAGGTTGGGTACCCAAATGCGGTTGGTGTCACTTGAAAGCACGCCCGAGCGAAAGCCGCGTAATCAAGGTGGTTTTAATAACCAAAATTACAACATGGGTACACCGGTGGAAAATCGGCCTCCTGTTTTCAAAACCCCATCAGCCAAAGATTGCAAATTGTCAATCAGGGTTTTTAATGGTACTGAAGTATATCGTGGCCTGGGGCCCGCTTCAAAAAATGGGGGGCTCGATTTATTTGACAAATTTCTATAGCTGAATCGGCTTGTGTTTTTTTCTGTAGTGAAGACATCAAGGTCGACCTCATAGGGCACTACCTCAGTGGTACAGCTGACCGCTACTACAACCTTCAGGTTGAATCATGGTGGAATTAGTCACCGACTTTGGTGCATGTGATGAACAAGATGTTGAAGGCATTTCATAAATTCATCACCTCTGCACAGGCGATGAAATCATTCACCAGCCGAAAGAGTCCAAAGCGCTCATAAACTTTATTTGCTTGTCATTTTTGAAGATTTTAGCGTCAGTGAACCACTGGTTTTTTTTGTGTAACAGGGTTACATTCTGGTTACATTTAGTTATATTGTGTACGTAAGTACACTACGGTTGGGGTTAGTATTGACCGGTCCGAAAGGTTTGGATCTATTGGTTATTTCAACCAATCAGGGCAGGAGCTCTTGGTGGAGGCGTGGCAGCCTGCCACGTGTTAGTACACAGGTGGTGTACATTACATTTTGGCTAGGTACGAATTTAGTAAGTTCTACTTAGTATTACATATAGTTTACATTTGTTTAAATTAATTTAGGCTAATTACATATTAAATATACATTCAGTTTACAAAATACGATAATTTAGCTAGACGCACGACCTCGACCGGTCGCGCGTGCTGTGAGTGTTTGTAGCCAAAAGGAATACCTCCTTTAGCTACTCCCTTTCTAAGGGAAGCCTTGTTGCAAGGCGTTAGTTAATTCTAACAGGTAAACCAAGGAAAATCTTGGCCCCGAGTAAGAGAGAACTCTCTTACTAATCCCTTTTACAAGGGCGTATCGGCTAAGTAGCGGCACATCGCCGCCTAAGGAAAGTCTTTCTCTGTGCGCTAGCCGCACCGTGCGTATACGCACCGGCTACATTTTGGATAACATGGGTTAACATGCCTCGCCAAAAAGACCATACTTATGGCAAAATTCGACCATACTCGGTCATATTTTTTTGCGCCAAGCCGAAGAGCTCTGTCCGTTTGCTCACGCGGTGGAAGGCGAGACAAGAAGTGCGAAGGTCTTTAGTGCTGTTGCAGCGATTTTGTGGAAGAAAAAAAGAAAGTGGTGAAATGCCACGGTTGCGGAAAAGTTGGTCATTTTAGACTAAAATGTCCCATTAAGTCGGAGAGAAAAGTTGATTTCTCTTTAACTATCAACAATTTTGCGCCGGAAATTGAATGCAGCACTTAATTTCTTGATTTCGGTGCTAGTATTCATCTGGTTATCAACAAGAAATACCCACGTGATGGTCAGCTGGTTGACGGCACATGTTTGCCGGCTGACGGCAAAAAGTTTAACAAAACATAATGGAAATCTTTTAAAACAATGGATTTCGTTGTTTTAAATGATTTCCATCATTTTTTGTTAAACTAATAATAGTATTTTTAAAATTTTCAATAACATGTAAATTAGCTAAAACTAAGAGATTTAGCATTCGTCTTTTTTTATATATATATTTTAAAAATTATATTTAAAGTTATTTTTATGGAAAAACTTACTTGCCCGTCTAATTTAGTTATTTGCCCGGCACTCTTTCCCTATCCCTAACCCTAACCTACCCCTACTTCCATCCGTTCAGTAACACTGTAACGGGGTTACATTTAGTTACGTTGGTGTATGTAAATACACAACGGTTAAGGTCAAGTATTGACCGGTCCGAAAGGTTCGGACATATTGGCTGTTTTAGCCAATCAGGGCGGGAGCCCTTGGTGAAGTCGTGGCAGCCTGCCACGTGTTGGTACACAGGTGGTGTACATTACTTTTTCGGCTAGGTACGAATTAAATAACTTCTACTTAGTATTACATAGGGTTTACATTAGTTTATTAGTTTAGGCTAATTATATATTAAATAAATCAGTTTCCATTACACTAGATCCAGCTAGATGTCCGACCGGGAACGGTTGGGCGTGCTGTGAGTGTCGTAGCGGGGGATTACCTCCCCTAGCTACTCCCTACTAAAAGAAGACTAAGGCTAAAGCGTTAGCGTACGCTAACGGGAAACCGGGGGAATCTTGGCCCCGAGCGAGAGAGTAATCTCACGCTAAGGCCTTTCATTAGGGCGTATCGGCTAAGTAGCGGCGTATCGCCGCTTAAGGAAAGTCTTCCTCTGTGCGCTAGCCACACCGTGCGTTTACGCACCGGCTACAACCACCAATTTTCAATTTTCGTAGACTACGAAAATTTAACTTTGAGAATGGAGCTCGGTGTATTCTCCGAACGTAAGATCTTATCGTGGCTGTGAAATCCTATTATCTTGCAAAGGATGTTTCCGTAGTGCTTCACAAACATAGCAACCAACGAAGAGTTTTTTTCAAATGTTATCACGGTGGCGCGTATAGTAATCCGTTGCAACTGACCGAGGAATCAAGACAACGAAACACTGCAAGTCGCTTGCTA
Source organism: Peronosclerospora sorghi (assembly GCA_026184515.1). NCBI lineage: Eukaryota > Oomycota > Peronosporomycetes > Peronosporales > Peronosporaceae > Peronosclerospora > Peronosclerospora sorghi. Next base: position 1,644,338 of record CM047582.1, read on the forward strand.
GGATGCCCCTTCAAGGTTGTCGCCAAATCTTTTGCACAAGGCTGGAAAGTCGTGAGAGTCGATGAGACGCATAATCACCCACTACCGGTGAACATTGGTGGATACTCGAATGTACGGAGACTCACATCCAATGATAAAACTGTTGTACGAGCACTTGCAGAGGCTGGATACGTTGATTATTCTGTCATATTTGAAGAACAACTTGGGCAATCAATGGACCACTAGAACGGAGATTGACAACGAAAAGGCCGCTTCAAGAAAAAAGTTTCTTGCTGGAAGATCATCTATTCATGCTCTATTCGATATTATCAGTAATGGGACTTTATTTACGATATGAAGGTTGATGAGAACGGATCAGTTAAAAGCCTCTTCTTTACACATGATTCATCCGCCAATTTGGCCAGACGATTCTACAAGGTATTTGTCATGGACTGCACGTAAAAGACCAATCGATTTGGGATTTCTCTGCTCAACATTGTGGGGATTACTGCTATATACGGAACCTTCAATGCAGGATTTGCCTTTATTCCCTATGAAACAGAAGAAGAGTATGTCTGGTCACTGGAAGCTTTCTCAGTTGTTGCAGTACCAGCCGTTATTGTCACTGATCGGGAACTTTACTTGATGAACGCAATCTCGCGGGTGTTTTCCCAGAGCTCACAACCTTCCTTGTGTTTGGTATGTGAACAAGAATATTGTGGCAAATTGCAAAATGACTGCGTGGGATTCAATTCTTTTGACGACTTCATGCAACCGTGAACCAAGTGGTGCATAGCAATGATGTAAACGACTTCCAAGCTAACTGCGCTGCATTTGTCCAGAATTGGACGCCTTCTAACAAGAATGCCCTCGATTATATAGAGCGTACTTGGCTTATACACAAGGAGAAGATCATACGTTGCTTGTAACCGGGTTACATGTGGTTACATTAGTGTACGTAAGTACACCACGGTTAAGGTCAGATATTGACCAGTCCGAAAGGTTCGGAATTATTGGTTGTTTTAACCAATCAGGGCAGGAGCCCTTTGTGAAGGCGTGCCATCCTGCCACGTGTTTGTGCACAGGTGGTGTACACTACATTTCAGCTAGGTACGACTTGAATAAGCTCTACTCAGTATTACATATAGTTTACATTAGTTTAATTAATTTAGGCTAATTACATATATTAAATATAAATCAATTTACAAAAATACTTAAGACTGCTATGCGCGCGACCACGCCCGGTCGCGCGCACAGTGAGTATTGTAGCCTAAGGGAGTTCTCCCTTACGCTGCCTCCCTTTATAAGGGAAGCCTTGTTACAAGGCGTTAGCGAAAGCTAACTGTAATCCACCCCGGGAATCTTGGCCCCGAGCAAGAGAGTGATCTCTTTCTAAGCCCTTATACAAGGGCGTATCGGTTAAATAGCGGCGAACGCGGCTTAAAGAAAAGTCTTCCTCTGCGCGCTAGACGCACCGTGCGTTTACGCACCGGCTACATCTGGTAGCACTTGTAGTCAATCCAACACCTGTGTTGGTAGGCTAAGACATCCTCTGCAAAGGATGAATCAGGACGATTGGGATAGGTTAACCCTCGTCCAGCAGGAAGCCTTTAACAGGCTGTTACCCTTAATGGGTGACGAGGGTATGCAGATCCTAGTGGAGCAGGGACTTGAGGCCGTAAAGGCAAGGGTCAATGCCCTCATCGCTCATGAGGCGAGTTTAGGTGGAAGTCGTTCTGCGGGGGTGCGTCCCCCATTTTTATTTAAGATAAAGGAGTTCACCGGGGAGAAGGGTGACAACCTTTATGTGTGGCTGCGAGAGGTCGAAACGGCCTTCGCAACAGCGAACGTGATCGCTGATCACTTGCAAGTGGGACTTGCACTGACCCATCTTACGGGTAAAGCCCGTGCATGGGCGTTTACGTGTTCGGACTCGGTCACGAACGTGTTCCCTACCTGGTAGGTCCTTAAGCAGAAGCTTATGGACATGTATGCAACGCCTGATCTGGTTTTCCAGAATCAGCTGGCGTTCCTAAGGTACCTTCAGGGCACTAGGGACTTGGAAACGTACATCCAAGAACTTAAGACCCTGTTGGCAGGGATGTACGCGAAAGCGTACGGGGACGATGTGTCCATTCCCGTGTTCATGGGAGGCCTGAGAGAAGGGCCAGCACGGTCGGAGCTTTTCCGATGCCGACCCCAATCTCTGGGGGAGGCGTTTAAGATGGCGTTTAACGCCGAGAGGAACTTTCGTTCCTCTAAGGTGGGTCCTGAACCCATGGAGCTGAGTCAGGTCGAAGCGGAAGAGAAACCTCCCGCTAGGAGTTCACCCTGACTTCTTTTCATAAGGCTTCGAAGCGGAGCTCCTTGCAATGTTGCAGCGGCATAGGCCGCTAAGATGCTTCCTATGTGGAAACACGGATCATCTGCGGAACAGATGTCCAAAAAAAAACCAGCGAGATATTCGCTTTAAGAGGCCGAGGGTAGGTAAAAGGACCT
>CM047582.1:1656815-1713206 GCA_026184515.1 Peronosclerospora sorghi
AGGTCCTTTTACCTACCCTCGGCCTCTTAAAGCGAATATCTCGCTGGGTTTTTTTTGGACATCTGTTCCGCAGATGATCCGTGTTTCCACACAGGAAGCATCTTAGAGGCCTATGCCGCTGCAACATTGCAAGGAGCTCCGCTTCGAAGCCTTATGAAAAGAAGTCAGGGTGAACTCCTAGCGGGAGGTTTCTCTTCCGCTTCGACCTGACTCAGCTCCATGGGTTCAGGACCCACCTTAGAGGAACGAAAGTTCCTCTCGGCGTTAAACGCCATCTTAAACGCCTCCCCCAGAGATTGGGGTCGGCATCGGAAAAGCTCCGACCGTGCTGGCCCTTCTCTCAGGCCTCCCATGAACACGGGAATGGACACATCGTCCCCGTAAGCTTTCGCGTACATCCCTGCCAACAGGGTCTTAAGTTCTTGGATGTACGTTTCCAAGTCCCTAGTGCCCTGAAGGTACCTTAGGAACGCCAGCTGATTCTGGAAAACCAGATCAGGCGTTACATACATGCCCATAAGCTTCTGCTTAAGGACCTACCAGGTAGGGAACACGTTCGTGACCGAGTCCGAACACGTAAACGCCCATTCACGGGATTTACCCGTAAGATGGGTCAGTGCAAGTCCCACTTGCAAGTGATCAGAGATCACGTTCGCTGTTGCGAAGGCCGTTTCGACCTCTCGCAGCCACACATAAAGGTTGTCACCCTTCTCCCCGGTGAACTCCTTTATCTTAAATGAAAATGGGGGACGCACCCCCGTGGAACGACTTCCACCTAAACTCGCCTCGTGAGCGATGAGCGCATTGACCCTTGCCTTTACGGCCTCAAGTCCCTGCTCCACTAGGAGCTGCATACCCTCGTCACCCATTAAGGATAACAGCCTGTTAAAGGCTTCCTGCTGGACGAGGGTTAACCTATCCCAATCGTCCTGATTCATCCTTTGCAGAGGATGTCTTAGCCTACCAACACAGGTGTTGGATTGACTACAAGTGCTACCAGATGTAGCCGGTGCGTATACGCACGGTGCGGCAAGCGCACAGAGGAAGACTTTTCCTTGAAGCGGCGTTCGCCGCTACTTAGCCGATACGCCCTTATAAAGGGCTTACTAGGAGAGAGCTCTCCTACTCGGGGCCAAGATTCCCGGGTTGGTTTACTGTAGCCTTCGCTACTGCCTTAACGGCAAGGCTCCCTTACTAAGGGTGTAGCTGAGGGGAGGGCTCCCCTTACGCTACGGCACTCACTACACGCACGACCGGTCGAGGTCGTGCGTCTGTAAGATAGAGTGAAATGTAAACTGAATATATATTTAATATGTAATTAGTCTAAATTAATTTAAACTAATGTAAACTATATGTAATACTAAGTAGAACATACCCAAATTCGTACCTAGCTAAAATGTAGTGTACACCACTTGTGTACCGACACGTGGATGGCTGACACGCCAGCCCCCTAGGGCTCCTGCCCTGATTGGTTAAAATAACCAATGGTTCAAACCCCTTCGAACCGGTCAATACTTACCCCAACCGTAGTGTACTCACGTACACCACCAACTGAACGTGACTCGAATGTAACCCTGTTACATGTTCATTGTAGGCCAGAAGTTCTGGCAGTTGGAGTTCTCCAACTAAAAATCGGTTATTGCGTGGTAATAGTCTTGATGGGGAAGGATGTAACCGGGTTACATATGGTTACATTAGTGCACGTAAGTACACCACGGTTAAGGTCAGATATTGACCAATCCGAAAGGTTCGGAATTATTGGTTGTTTTAACCAATCAGGGCAGGAGCCCTTTGTGAAGGCATGGCAGCCTGCCACGTGTTAGTACACAGGTGGTGTACACTACATTTCAGCTAGGTACGACTTTAATAAGCTCTACTTAGTATTACATATAGTTTACATTAGTTTAATTAATTTAGGCTAATTACAGATATTAAATATAAATCAGTTTACAAAAATACTTAAGACTGTTAGGCGCGCGACCACGCCCGGTCGCGCGAGCAGTGAGTATTGTAGCCTAAGGGAGTTCTCCTATATGCTGCCTCCCTTTATAAGGGAAGCCTTGTTACAAGGCGTTAGCGAAAGCTAACTGTAAACCACCCCAAGAATCTTGGCCCCGAGAAAGAGAGTGATATCTTGCTAAGCCCTTATACAAGGGTGTATCGGCTAAGTAGCGGCGAACGCCGCCTAAAGGGAAGTCTTCCTCTGTGCGCTAGCCGCACCGTTCGTTTATGCACAGGCTACACTGCTGGACTGACCAGTATCTTCATTTCGGATCTACCTCAACTTCGCGTGGAGAAGTCAACCATTTTGTGCTGAAGAGGTACCTGAAAATCGCCAATGGCGACCTACTTATGGTTCGGAAAAACTTGGAACGCCTGCTTGCAGCCCAGTTCACGGTTTTGAATTCTGCTATGGAGTCAGAGAAGCTTGTTAGTGCCCATCGTCATAAACTGGCTTTTATGCATCCGTTTGTCAAGAAGATCTTTCATTTTGCCCTCGACAAGATGCTTCGACAATATGAAAAGATTTATCAAATTGGTGACAATGAGGCTTGCGCTGGTATGTTCCGAAAAAGCTTTGGGATTCCCTGCCAACACGAGATCAAGGCCAAAATGGAAGGGAGTGGTGGATTTGACGTGCATGACTTTCACACGCAGTGGCATTTGTATCAGAATCCCCTATTTCCAGATAGTGGTGGTGCCTCGAATGAAGCTCCATTGTCACCAAGACGAAGAGAATTGCAGGTGCTTCAAGAAAAACTTTATACAATGGATTACGATCAAGTACCTACTTTTCTAGCAAGGCTTAAGGAAACAAGAGACCTTCCTATTTATGCTCTCTACAATCCCGTTCGAGTTACCAGGAAAAGAGCCGTCCAGCCGGATCAAAAAATAGGTTGAACACAAGAGACAAATCTGCGTTCGAATATGCCACAGGCAACAAGTGTGGAAGTTGTAGAAATAATGGACACAACTCCCGTACATGCAGGGAATAGACTTTTTTCATTTAAGTAACAGCTTTTATATATTCACATTCACGGTTAAATATCACAATAAAGTAAAACGACATAATGGTATTGCTGAATGGGTAGGAGTAGGGGTTGAGCAAGAGTGCCGGGCAAATAAGCAAATCAGGCGGGAAAATAAGTTTTTCCATTTCTATTCATATCTTTTTTCTTTTTTTTTCTTTGGATGTTAATTTTCAATGGTTAAGTTATACAAAAAGCTGATTCACATGGCACAGAGAAACTAATTGAACATAAAAATTATTTACAAGCTTTACCTTATATTGATCGGTTAGATTATGTTTCAATGATGTGTTAAGAACTTGCTTATATTTTAGCTGTTGAAAAATAATTAAATTGTGATATCCCCCTACGGGCTCAATATATTAGAGTGTTATTTTCAGAAATTACACGAATATTAAATCATTTATTAGCTATTTTTTGTCATGCTTTAGACGTAGGAGCTATGACACCATATTTTTGGGGATTTGAAGAACGTGAAAAATTGATGGAATTGTATGAACGAGTATCTGGTGCACGTATGCATGCAGTATATTTTAGACCAGGTGGTGTTAATCAAGATTTACCTAAAGGTTTATAAAATGGTATTTATATTTTTTTGATCAATGTAATACTATATTAGATGAAATTAAAGAAATATTAACTAATATAGAATGTGGAAACAAAGATTAGTGTATTTTGTTATTGTTTCTGCAAAAGATGCTTTAAATTTAGATTTTAGTGATACAATGTTACGTGGATCAGGAATTTCGCGGGATTTACGTTAGACACAACCATATGAAATTTGGCTACGTAAATCCCAATAAGCAAAAAAATGAAAGTTTCGCTGAAAGGCTGGTTTCTGATCCAAGTACTTTTTAGTGGAAAAACAATCACCATCTGGCTAGATAACGTTTCTTATGTAGAAAATTGTGTCCAAGAACATCTTGTCTTGTGGTCTTTTGGAGGAGAAAGGATTAGAAATGGCGTACGTCGATGGCAACCGTACAATGTTGCATACGTCCACCTGTTCTCCAATTTTTGACATCCAAAAGACCAACAAGATTCTAACGGTTGGTGTTCAAGCGAATAATGATGATCAAAGAATTTTTGGCCGTTATGGCTGGCACTTATCGAAGAGAACGATACTGAGTCAGTTCGAAAATTGGATTCCAGAAAGGGTCTCTGATGCATTTTCATGCTAGACTCGGACATCTCAACTATGCTTCCATCGAACGCTTGGAAAAAGATGTGTCAAGAGGTATCGAATTGACGGCTCATAAACGGTTAAATTGTTTGACCTGTGCCCAGGGCAAGTATATTAAAAATCCGCGATCCGTCAAAGATAGTGGCAAATTTGCCAATTAATCTAATTGGTGGAGTTATATGCTCTGATCTTAAAGGACCGAGCACGCCGAAGGACCGCCTTGGTCAACTTGTAGGCAAAACAAAAGATGTTGCGGCGAAAAAATTTGAACAATTTTTGGCGTTCATCGAGCGGCAGTTTAACGGCAAGGTTTATATACTGTGTACCGATGGAGGGTAAGAGTATAAAAATATTGATGGTTTTTTGCCTGCAGACTGGTGTTGAGAGGCAAATTAGTGAAGCCAACAGCCAGTCTAGCAATGAAAAAGCGGACGCATGCACCGCACTGTGATGAATATGGCAATGTTCATGCTATTTGCTAGTGGATTAATTTTGTCGTTTTGGGGCGATGCGGTTCAATATGCTACATAAATATTGAAGCATCCCAAGTAATTCGACTTCACGCAGGCAATCGCTTTTGGAATTTCTCACAAACAAAAAAAAACAATCTTGGAGAGATTGTTGCTTTTGGTTCTTCGTGTACTGTGTAGAGGAACCCTGTCAAAGATTATTTTGCACAACGTGCACAAGATGCTCTGATTATTGGAAAGAGCGAGGAGATTAAGGGTTTCAAGGTCTCCTTGAAGACTGATTTCAAGGTTGTGGTCACAGAACATGTGCGCAACATTGAAACTCTTGATCCAGTTCAAAATGAACAAGTGCGACAAGGTATGCAGGAATATAGCCCATCAGACGGGAATGCAGCTCCTAATCACGAGGTCAAGATTTTTTTTCCAAGAATAAGACCAAGTGGAAACGAGAGCGTTGTGTAACCCGAAGTGTTGCCAATAAAAAATTGAGAAACAAGCGAATATTGACGAATATACAGCTGAAACCCCAAGTCAAGTTGAGGAAGTTTGGTGTGTTAACTTAATAACGTAAATGGACCCCAAGCATTTTTCGCAGGCGATGAAATCTCCGAATTAAAGACAAGTGGAAGATTGCCGTTCAGGAGGAGCTGAATGCACCGAGAAGAAAGAAGTATGGAGTATCGTGAAGAAGCCTCAAGATTGCCGACCTTTGCATACCGAGTGGTTTTTAAAGACCAGTCTTGATCAAGACGGGAAAGTTGAACGATACAAGGAAAGACTCGTTGCATAAGGCAACGAGAAACGTTTTGGTATTGACCAAATCTTAACATTTGCTGCCGTCATAGATATGAGCACTGTGAAGCTGGTGCTAGCTTTAGCAGTCAGGTAGAATGTGCCTGCAAGGCATTGCAACATACCCAACGCCTATTGAAAGGCTTCTGAAAACGAGCACGACATTTTTGTTATTTATTCCGCAAGGAATGGATTTAAAAACTGCGGAAGGCACTCAAGAAGTTCAAGGTGAACAGGTGCTCAAGCTTAAAAAGACACTTTACGGTCTTACATAGGCAGGACGGTTATGGAATCTCCTAATTCACTGAAAACTTTTAAGTTTGGATTTCTTGCAATGTATTACAGACATACGTTTGTATACAAAGCATGTTGGTGGAGAAACAATTATCGTTGGCATCTACGTCGATGATATAATAGTAACTGGAACTCAGGAGGAGCTCGACGACAACTTTTTTGATGATTTAAAGTGCCTCAAAATCAAAACTTTTGGGAAAAGTTTCGAAGTTTCCCGGAATGCGAGTTACTTTCGTTGATACGTACTGGACAAAGAGGTCATCATTGATGGAATCATTCAATATTTCAAAATGCAAGAAGCCAACGCAATTCTGCCCCCTATCGGGAAAGACTACGAGGTTTTAGCACTGAAACCAAGTGAAGCCCTCAAAAGTACTGTTTTAGTGACCATTAAGGATTTTCAATCTGTGGTCGGAAGTTGATCTGGATTGCGCGGTGCACGAGATCGGACATTGTATACGCAGTGAATAAGGCTACTCGACGTACACTCGCTCCAACAATTGCCGGATGACAGCTAGCGAAGAAGATACTGCGGTATCTCAAGGGTACCAAATTACTGACGTTTTGTATGGGCAAGACTGAAGTTGCGAGTGAAGTTCTAAGTATCAAGGCCTACAGCGACGCTTATTACGGAGATGCAAGACGAACCGAAAATCGACTACTGTTGGATTAATTTTCGTTGACGGCATGGTGGTTGCATGGCTTTTCAAGAAACAAGTGTCGTGAAGCCGACCCAAGAATTTTGGTCGGTTCCGGTCAACAATGGACCGATCGGCCTGTCGGCGATCGGATTGGTGGAAGTCAATAGATTTTTGGGTCAGTTATGTGCAAGGGGTGTCCAGGACACAAATTCGGGTAGGTCACATGAGATTGCGTGTACTACATATTTTCATGTTTGGTACATATTGGGGACTATAGGGGGTAGGTAGTAGTTGGGGATTTGCCAGGTTGGGGATTTGCCAAGTTGGGGATTTGCCAAGTTGGGGATTTGCCAAGTTGGAAATTTGCTTTTGTTTGGGTTTTGCTTCGTAAAGGTTTTTTTGGCTTTTAGCTTCGCTTAAGTGACCGCTGGACCCCCAGATCAACCGGGGTCGTTTTCACCTTACGCGTTAGTCGCCTCTGCACGCCGCAGAGTGTTTTGGGAGCGGAGGGTCGAGTAATCCCCTCCAGCTCATTATACCCGGCCGGGACGCGTTATAGACGCATTTGGCCCGCCGGATGTCCCTCGACGGGAGCGTACTTTGGTCGACCCCCAACGTTAAGTTGCACACGTTTGGAACGTGTTATATTACGTATTGGAATATTTCGTGGAGATATCGTTCGTGGATTACGTCACGTTCTTATTGGATCTCCCCATTGGATTGGATTATTGGACCTCATTGGATTACCGGAGTTTATTTCCCATATTGGCCGGGCTTTACGATCGGGTTAGCGATCTGCCCTCGGGAGTATACAAATTTCGAGTATAACCGGTATACCCGTACCCAGGGTGAAGAGTTCCGCCCCGGGTACATCACCCAGCACGGTCTACCGCATTTAGACCACAAGTCAGTCCCAAGCACCGATCCACCGAGTGTGTTACCAGCCCAATCCATCGGGTACACCAGTTGAGCGAAAAGAATTGGACCAGGCGTCCAGTGTTGACGATCGGTCGTCTGCCAGCAGCGGACGATCGAAGACGAGGGTTCGCGGGGTACCCCCCCCCCGTAAGTTGGAAGGCCGGGCACGATGGTGGTCAGGTTCTCGACACTTCGGTGTTCGATTTCGAACTTGGCTCCACCACAATGGTGCGCGTGCCGGGATTCGAACCAGGGATATCATCGCAGCGATACTCAGCAAAGGATTGATTACAAGGAATTGAATGTGTAATCGTTCTGGAGAGAACACAAGGAACGGCTATCGCCTTATGTTTTCGTTGTTAATAAGGATGGCGATGTCCGATATGGCCGGGTGGAGGACCGGATCGGTATTAATAAGTTTTTTCCTCCCCATAAGGCTCCCACCGGAGCCGATCGGGACTATAGCAGGTCTTGCTATATTTCCGGAAAGGATCAGGACTTTTGTCCTGATCCTATGTATTTGAATGAATTTTTGGATGAGAAGAAAATAAAAAGCGAAAACCACATGGAGCCTGATCGGAACGATCCAGGCCAAATCCCCAAGTTCCCAAGAAGAGGCTCAGAATGCCGTCCGAAGAAGACGACCTGGAAGAGAAGTCGCAGGTCTGGGATGGGGTCATCGAAGAAGAAGACCTGTCCATATGTACTACAATCATGAGTTGAAGCGATTTATTCGCGAAGACCAGGTCATGCAAATAGTAGACCCCCAGATCCCCGATCGCCTTCTCGGACCCACCACCGAGCCGATCCAAAGCTACCGACCGTTGCCATTGGTGAGGAACCTGCTGGCGATGTTGGCCGAGGTTGGCATGAAGATGCGGAAGCCCGCTAACGTGCAGAAGATTTTCGATCTGGACACTTGGAGCTTGGAGTTGTCGTTGTCGACCTTCCACGACCATTTGGTGCCGTTGGTTGGGGCGGTCCGCCGCCCAACTCCCACCGCGGCATTGAAGGTCGCTGAGACTATTGAAGTGGATGATGATGCATGCTCCGACGATAAGTCGTTATATCAGTCTCTACTTGCCTCGGATAACTCATCGGAGTTGGAGGTCGGTGTCGAGCGGATGACCATGGGGTCGGACCAGACCCCATGGGAGCATAAAAAGGACGTGCGGCAACAAGGGGCTGCATGCCAGTCGGGGCCCCAGGTGCCCCCACAGGCTTCAGTACCTCCAAAGGAGGATACCAACACGTTGCCCATGACCCAATCCAACGTCCAAGCCATGTTCGAAGCGATGATGGAACGTTTCTTGGGAGATCGATGCCGATCACCTCCGCGCCCACATGTCCAGGACCGGCCTGCCCGGAAAAATGTCAATATTTGCCGGGATGTGGATATGGAGTCAGTGGCATCAGCGGATAAGCCTATCCGAGGTGTTAAGCTAGTTGGAAAAGCAAAACGCAAGTCGCAACCAACCCGACCGCTCCGACCGAGCAAGAGCAGCAATTACAACATGCAGTCGGTCGGCGACATGGGTGACCACGATGGGTCAGACGGTACAGGGGCGGGCAAAGCACCTAAGGCTAACCTAGCTCCTACGACCGCATATGATCCTGGATCTGCCGCGATACCACGTATTCGTATGGCTGCGACTACGGACCTTAAAGAATTTACCGGCAAGGACGCCGACGAAGAGCAAGCCAGGGGTAGTGGTTTGGTCGGGTCAAGTCTGCTTTCCTACGGGATCAGACACCAAAAAACGAACGGTGTCTGATCTTCAGGGATCTGCTAAAAGGAACGGCTGCGAACTGGATCCAACAGTTGGGTCGGGATGTCCGGTCTGACTGGGATCTGCTATGTGCAGAATTTGAAGGGCAGTACTGCAACTCCGGATTTTCTACCGCCCGCAAGTATCACCATATGCAGAAGCGAGGCGACGAGACGCCTATAGAATATTTGCACCGCCTGAACGTGGCTGCACTCCGCACCGGAATATTAATCAATGAAGGCAACCCTCCGACCGGTGCCGCTATGGAGCATGTGGGTCACTACATTAGTACCCTGGATGACCAAGAGCTGGCATATCAGCTTACTCTGCTGCGCCTAAAGGATGTTACGGAAGTGGAACAAACGTTGCGGACGCTGCAACACTCGCGCAGTATGAGGGCGAAGGTCACCGTTGGATCGGGTCGATATAGATCCAAGAGCCAGGCCGACCCCGTAAAGAGGCCCTTTACTAGATCGTCCCGTGATGTCAAAGCGATTGTGACGGAACACAGCACTGGTTCGGAAGAGGAAAGCAGCGGCCTGTCCAGCCAGGAGTCGGATGAAGACCAGTGCCGCAACGTTTGAATTACGGAATCCGCCCCAAGAGCCCGATCAACGCCCAACCAGGCAGATCGGAAGGGCAGGAGCGGGAACAAGTCTGACCCGGACCGACCTCGCAAGAAGTGTGTTCACTGCGGGTCGAGTAAGCATGACGGTGGGGATTGCTGGAAGAAGTTGACCTGAAAGAAGTGTGAAAGACGCGGCCACCCCACCGATCACTGCCTCTTCGTGTGCAAGTCATGTGGAGAGATCCACGAGACCGGCCAGTGCAATATGGAAGAATTTTTCAATCTGATGCTCAAATGGTATGTGCCGAATAATCACGCGGGGATGCTTCCACCGGACGTGGAAAAGATGTTAAGCTAGAACGCTCGCCAGGTTGGAATCTGGATCGATCCGAGCGGTCTACGTTTGGCATCTATGCATATGTCGGCAAGGAGAATAAAACCGACAATACATGTTCTATTCGCAATCGCGTCGGTCGGGATCATCCGGTCTACAGTCTTAGGACCGAAGAATATTCCCGATCAAAGGTGGTCATGCAGTTGGATTTGCTGCCGAGGGAGTCTCGCGGATACTGGAAGTATCACGCGCCCGATAAATGGTTTAAACAGGCGAAAGCCTGTGGAAAGATTAATAACCAGAAGGCGACGATGTTGTTCGACTCTGGGGTCGAAGTCTCGATTATCGACTCTGCCTTTTCTCGTAAGGTCGGATGTCGTATAGACGACACCCAGATACAAGAATGCGTCGGAATTGGGGAAAAATCTTACATGAACGAAGGAAGGACGCGCGTGAAGATCACTCTCTCAGGTTCGTTGGTCTACCTCTTCAACGCTTGGGTCGGCAAGCTGGCCGGTAAGAATGCCCTGTTAGGCATGGATTTTATGGTGCAGGCGGGTATTCGACTGGATTTGTCTCATGGGGTTTTTACACTCCCGGATGAGGTCCAGATCCAGCTATATGGTCGGCGGCCCCTATACGGATCGTACACCGATCTGGTCAGGTGGGATCAAGATGTCACCACTCCAGTCAGTCAATACGCTGATGCCCCGTTCGATAAAGGTTTCAGATCAAGGAAGTTATGGGTGGCCAGGGGCGACCGGTGGGTGCCGACCTTTGTGAAGAGCGCCGGCCAGTTTGATTACGTTCGACTCACCAATATCGGTGACAAGCCGCTTACGCCCGACAACAATGCTATTGTTGGCATGTGGCTAGCGGAAGGGAAGGTGCCAAGAAAGGCGGGGTTCGTCTCGATCGGATCGAGACGGTATGTCGAGTGGCAGAACTTGGCATACCAAGCGACCAACGATCTGGTCAGCAATGATGGACCGGTGGAAGAAGATACCTCACCTATGGTGGAACGACCCAGCTATGCAACCCCGAAGAAGATGATGGTCCGAAGAAAGGCGCCGCAGTCGCCGTACACGGTGGACCATCGAGCAGATGAGCCAAGGCTCGTCAACATGGTGTTTTCACATGAACAGGCGACAGAGGAGCCGGAACCTAGAGTTCGGCTGCTTTAAGCGCCCCACAGGAACTCTAGGTGGATTGTTTAATATAAAATACCTATTCCTCGTATAGTCTAGGCTAGGAGCGCATTGATTTGGTCGTTCCTTAGCTGTTTGACGGCTTAGAGTCTCCGCGATCAGGCAGTGAAGACTTCCGCTGCCTGATCAAGTACCCCCCCTACCGATCAACACCTGATCGACACTTTTTGCAAATCGTGATCGTGATCGCTGATCGCAAATCGCGCCAACTGCTACTTGAACGACTTCCGGTGCTTGATCAAGTCTGATCAAGGTATATTACGACTGGGCAGCAGCTTTAGCCCCTGATCGAGCCTTTCAGTACCTGATCGCACTTGCGATCAAGACACCTGATCGCATCTGCGATCAAGACAGAATATTGTTGATCGACGGTTATTAACGTCAGCCAAAGCCTGATCGCGCCTGATCGCGACTTGCGATCAAGACGCCTGATCGCATTTGCGATCAAGACCGAACACAACTGAACTACGGCTATTAGCATCAGCACAAGCCTGATCAAGCCTGATTACCACTGATCTACATCGTTTCAGCGCCTGATCGCATCGGACTGCCGCCTGATCGCACTTGCGATCAAGACGTAATACTGCTGATCGTCGGTTATTAGCATCAGCCCAAACTTGATCAAGCCTGATCACGGTTAATTGACGTGGTTTAAGCACCTGATCGCACGTGATCAAGCCTGATCTCTTAGGTTGTATCGTCACAAGTTCGTTAATTCAATCTTGCACCAAGAATTCGCTGTGCGCTGTCCCCGCCACCTGAGGAGCGACCCACGCCTAGCCGTCGGGTACACAAGGTGAGCAAGAGCACAAGCCGTCGAAGACATCCGGAGGACCCCCTTCGTTAGTCGGCAGTCTGGGCGCCGTGGTACCGCCTGATCAAGTCTCAAAAACTTCGATCAGCCGCTCCACCACAACTCCAACCTAGTGATCAGGCAGGTCACCGGAGAGATCGACTGCAAGGTCCCGCGACTAAGGACGCTAAATGATCGGGTAATGAAGGCATTGAAAGACCATCCCAACCACGAGCTGTTGCACGTGAAACGGGACTGGAACAGAAGCGCCGAATACCTCGCGACCAAGGCCATGCGAGACCAGACCGGGGCTACGATCACCGAGGAGGCCGTTCTTGATGAATTGATGAATATAAACAGGCTCCCCGAGGTGATCGGACCCAAGAACGCTCCGTACCAGGTGCATGTGATGGTCGCGACTAGATCGAAAGCTCGGAAGTCCCACCAACCGTTCCCAAAGGAACGGTTTGAGTGAATCTGTTGTGCAACGACTAAGGGCAGAACGGATCCTCAAGGCGCAGGACGAAGAAGAATGGATTGTGAATTTGAAGACCTACCTGCGCGGTGAATTGTCTTAATTGACGAATGGTCAAGCGAAAGAATGTGCCAAGATCGCAGACAGTTACGAAGGGGATGAGGATGGCTTACTATATTACTGCCGCGATGCCTACCAAGACAGTGCAGACCGGCACCGATTGGCGAAATTGGTGATACCTGGGTTGCTGCAGCCGGATGTCCTCCATCACTACCATTTGAGTCTAGAAGGGGGACATCAGGGCATAGGCAGAACGTATCACAAGATCAGGTCCCACTTTCACTGGAGAGGTCTTTTCCGAAGTGTACAGAAATATGTGGGTTGTTGTACGGATTGCGAGACCGGAAAGGGTAGACCGGTAATCAAGGGGCGATCGCCCGGAAATATCGAAGCTACCTACCCTTTCCAGGTCATAGCGATGGACCACATACCGTCGCTGCCTAAATCAACATATGGCAATACTGAGTTGTTGATCTGGGTAGACCTGTTCACCGGTCTAGTTATTGCGAAGGCAAGTGCTTCCCGGTCTGCCGAGCAGATCGCCAAAAGTTACGAAGAATGCGTGTTCCGAAGGTTCGGCGCCATCGAGGTCATCAGACACGACCGAGAACCCGGTTTCATGGACGAGGTGTTCCGGACGTTCAATAACATGCTGGGCCAGAAACAGAGTGCGACGATGGCATATCGTCCGCAAGCAAATGGATCGTCGGAACGCATGGTGCAGACCATAACGAGGGCGATCAAGATGTACGTTGCTGACCCAGACCAGCGAGATTGGGAAGAGTATGCAGAAAGGCTGGTGTTTGCACTCAACTCGTCGACCTATCGGGTCCGAGGAGAAACGCCTTTTTATCTGACATATGGATGGGACCCTCGGTCGACACTGGAAGCTGCGATACCTATCGGTTGCACCCGGACCCGCGATCGCGATGCTCGACGCTGGTGAATGCAGGTCCAGAAACACTACCAGCATGCAAAAGAAGTCGTCAACGAAAAGCTGCGTCAGGTCACACAAGACCGGGCAGACAGGACCAATGACCAGGTCCGACCCCACGGTATAGAACCAGGGGCGAGGGTATGGCTATACCTAGACCGAGTGAAAGAGGGCTATGCGAAGAAGCTGTCTCACATGTGGCACGGCCCTTTCCGTGTTGCCGAGCTGATCGGCGAACACGCTGCCCGTCTAGTAACAACCGGCACGGACTACAAGGTCTTCCCGATCGTACATGTGTCCAAGTTAAAACTGGTCCGAGAATTTCCTGATCGTCCCAAAATTCCCTGTCTGGTAGACGAAGAAAAAAGATTTGATTTCGATGAAGCATTACTGCCGAAGGACAGTTGGGAACGACCGCTGGAGAAGGACAAATTTGAAGTGGAAAAAGTCTTAGATGTCCAATCGGTCAAGAAGACCAGGTTCGGCCGGACCCACCGAGAATATCTGGTCCGATGGAAGGACCATGATGAAACAACTTGGATCGATGAGTCGACCTGAACTGTGGAGCACTACTACGAGAATTCGAACGGGACCGAGTCAGTCGGAACCGTTTCGCAGTGATGCAGACCCATGAAGACCAAGACCAAGACATGCAGTAGCATCGGTCTTCCCGACCGATGTGAAGAGGTGGAAGGTCTTATGTCTTGTGTATTGTGTATTGTGAATATGTGACGAATTGGAATAGTGGAGTGACGAACGTGGATTGTTTTGTCGCGATGTAAGTGGAACGGTTGGTGATAACGTGTCTAGTGCAACTCTGGAGAAAGTGGTGGAATTATCTCAAGTGATTTGATGACCGAACATGTGAAAAAGAACGATGATATAGATTAAGTGTTATCTGGTCGACTACTTACGACCTCACTCGCCATCACCCCACAGACGGCCGACGGTCAACGACGGATGCTTTTCAACTTGGTCCTGGTACTGGTTACGCCAAGGTTCTTGTTGGTCTAGTGGACCAAAACATCCTTGAGGTCCAAGACCGGTGTAGTGCACCCAAGACCGGGCCAGGAGCTGCTTGGTAAGGGTAGACCGGCGTAAACAATCGATCTGCCCTGGAGACCACGGCAAAGTATCCTCACGCGTTCGTGGCGGAAGGGAAGAACTGTCGATTGCCACGTTGGCCAACAAAGCATCTTTGTGGATCTTGGACGTCCCAGGAAAGACCGTAGGTGTTGACTTTGTCGACGCATGAGGTGGTGGAACGCCACCATGCGGACCGGTATTCTTGGTATGCTCCGAAGTCGATGCAACTTGAACAAAACTTTCATGTGGACTTGTTCGCGACTTGGTTGGGATGGGGACAGCAAACTCCTAATCACCGGAGTCTTCGCCGGAGTCATCCCAGGACGAGACCTCTGAATACTTGGCACGGTCAGCACCGGCGGTCAAGGGCGCTTGATTTTTCGAGATGTTACTGTCGTCATCCTCGTCCAAGCTTGGGCTCACGAGGTGCGCCTGTATCTTGGCTCGCCGACGAGGCACCGCACGCTTCCCTTCGAGTTCAGGGTCGCGCGCTGGGCCCCGCGACCTCGAGGGACGCGGCGCGTCCGCGCGCTTCTTAGACTTTTGACTAATTTTGGGCTGGGGAATTTCGGCCAATGAACGTCCTTGGTCTAGGTCCCGGTGTAGGTCCACCAAGGCGGCCGACGCAGACCGGTCTACGCTGGAGGCAGCAACCGGATGCCGACGAGGACGCAGAAGGTCAACCAAGCGCTGATGACATTCTTTTAATACCGCCCTACGACCGTTAGCTGCCTGCGTCCAATCGTTCGGCTTGCGTTCACAATACTGGACATCCTCGGTCTGGTCTTGAATCGAAATTCGGAGCTCAGTGAGACGCCTCTCGAGGTCGTCGCTTTGAATGCTCAACGTGGTCTGGTCAAACAGGTCTTCTGCTTGCTCCTGTTGGACCAGCACAATCTTCTCCCGAAGATGAAGCTGATGAGCCTCCAAGCGGGTCAACCTATTGCGCGCGTTTATTAGTCCGGTCAAAATCTGACGCAGCTGGAGGTCATGCGTGTTCGACTGCCGATCGGCGGCAAGCAGGGAATTGATCTCCTTGCTGATGCCAGGAGGTATACGGTCTGGAGGTATACGGGCTGAAGACAAACGAAGGTTAGAACAGGTCCAAGGTGAAAACCGGACATGCATGCTTACGTTGTGTCGCCTGTTGAGCAATCTGCTCCTGGAGACGTGCGATCTCTTCAAGTGCGTCTTGCAACTGCGCGTCGGTCCCGGTCTGATGCCCTGCCGATGTCTGAGGTGCAGTAGAACGATGGGGGTTGCCAGACCGGACCGACCGGACGGGCGAAGTGACATGCGATGACGTGGTATGCGAGGTGCCTACAAGAACGGTCGTTAAGGAAATACAAGAAGGTCAAGTCCAGCAGTGAAAGTACCTGGAACGAATGAAGAAGATGGTTGCTCCATGTCGGAAAAGTCTGAATGACCAAGGTTCAACTGAATTTGATGGACGAGGTCAGACAGTTGTCGTTGTGCGACACGGTCTGACTCAGGGGCGGCTGTGGAGAAGCGTGCCACAAAATTTGGCACACTTCTGGTCAAGGTTTGTCAAGGCATTTGGTCTAATTTCGGATTGGTTTAAACAAGGGGGGCTTTTCAGCCTATCAGACTCAAGAAGTGTCAAGAACGCAAGTTTTGGTGAGTCACCCGACTTTGGGTATTTTACATATTTTTGTGGGGGTACATTTAGGGACTATAGGGTAGTAGTATTTTAGTTGTGGTTTTACCTTTAGGACAGAGGTTATACCTTTAAGTAAGGAAATCTTTTAGCTTTCGGATAAGTGTCTGAAACCTCTTCTGGTCTTGGCTCACACCACAGCTAGGGGTCGCCGTTCTTCCCTTTTCGTACACTAGTCGCCTCCTCCCGCCGCGGAGTGTTTGGGGGCAGAGAGTCGAATTATCCCCTCTCGCCCATTATACCCGGTCTGGACGCGCCGCACGCGCACTTTGGCCCACCGGAAGTCCCTCGACGGGAGTACGATTTGGCGATCTCAACACCTCAACTCAAGTACGTTTGGAACGTGCTATTCACTGGATTGGTCTTGGCGTGGAGATATCGTTTGTGGAGTTTCACGAGCAGATTGGGTCTTTACGCGGGCATATTGGCTTGTTTTAATATTGGTTGGAAACTAGACTGGTTTTGGTCTTATTTCGTATTGGTCAGGGGCTATACCGGAACGGTCGGTCTACCCTCTATTAGTTCGTATTGGTCAGGTCTTGATCGTTTGGACGATCGACCTATTGGAAGTTATCTCTTGGAAGTGTTTTTGGTCTGTTTGTGTCTGGGGTGAAGAGTTCCGCCCCAGAGATACCTACCCAGATCGGTCTTCTATATTCAAGACCGGTTCGATCCAATCTGCGATCCCGATCCACCGAGTGTGTAACTAGCCCATTCCATCGGGTACACAAGGTGAGTTGGACACTAAACAATCGGACCAAGTGGGTTTTGATGACGACCGGTCGTCTGCTTGCAGCGGACGATCGGACCAGATCTCGAGTGGTGGTCCGCGGAGTACCCCTACGAAAGTTGGAAGGCTGGGCGCGATGGTGGTAGTCAGGTTATCGATGCTAATGTTTTCGATTTCGAACTTGACTCCACAACACTTTTAATATAGGATTAGTTGTCATCAACTAATCCTACCCCTCCCGTATTTCGCGCTTCCTCGCACAACACAGTGAAAGCCTGTAACAGGATCAGTCCTGTTACACCTGGTAGCACTTTGTGGTCCGTCTTAACGACCACAGTTCCGTTCCGCGAGTCAAGTAGCGGAGCGAAGATTAAGAGCTTCTCGGCATCAATTCTTGAGACATGACGCCTGCCGAGCGAGAGAGAACGCTGGAAGTGGTCACGAAACACTTCCCCCACTTCTCGTCGCGTAGTAAAGACGCGACGGAGGAAATGGTTCGGTCCGTGGGGACCGACATCCTTACCTTCCTCCTGGGTAAAACCCCGGAGGAAGCGATAGAGGTGGTGAATCGCTTTAGGCGAAACCACCTAGAAAAGCCAGTACGGCCCGCGCCAGAGGAAGCGCGGACCGCAACTGCACCTGCAACGCATAGCGTTGAAGTGGTAAAGGCGCGAGTACCGCCCTTTACCGGTGAAGGGGGCGATCCCCTTCGTAGATGGTTCGCAGAGGTGGAAGATGCCATCTCTGCGCAAAATATTGTTGACGAACGTCAACAGGCGTACTTCGCCACAACATGTCTGGGCGGCAGAGCCAGGTCATGGGCGATGAGTCGCAGAGCCACTGATGACTCTCCGTTCCTGACTTATCAGGAATTAAAAGCTGAGCTAAAGCTCAACTTTGAAGCTCCAGAAATGGAGCTAAGTAATCGGCAGGAGTTCATGGAACTCCGGCAAGGTAAGCTTGACCTTCAAGCTTACGCTCAGCAGACGCAATATTTGCTGTCGAATATTGTGTATGAGCCGGTGCCCCCTGCTACTCAGGTCACTGGCTTCATGAAGGGACTCAATGATGGTCCCGTCAAACAGAGTCTTTACTGGCACCCGCCAAAGACTCTAAGGGATGCCATTGATATGAGCATCCGTGAAGGGTTCAGCATGCGATCAACGTCATCGCATGCTGGGTACAGCCGAAGGGCTCAACAGCCCTTCGCTTTTGACATGCCGCAACAGCATGTTAACAAGCAGCAGTCGGGCAGACGAAGTTCCCACTTCGTCTCAAGAAACAGCCACCCGCGCCAGAGCATGGGCGGTGGAGGTCCAGAGACGATGGACCTATCGGTTGCGGTTGCTTCGAACACGAAGAAACCGAAATTTAAGAAGATTATTCGCTGCAATCGATGTATGGCACCGCGTCCGGTGCCACACAGTCAGCGGACGGAACCGTCCGATGCACGCGACACCAACAGGGACATCACCCTGTTGGTGCAAAAAACGTAAATCACCAGTAGGGGCGGGGCGCCCTACTGGGAATTTTTGTCCCACATGCCGACATAGGGCATGTGAGGGTAATAGCCCCAGACGGGACTATGTCCTTTCAAAACGTGCAGGGTGATGATAAGCCTCTTATCACCCTGGAGGTTAAGCCGCACGGGAGCGATGTCCCCATGCGAGCTTTGTTTGACACAGGAGCGTCAAACAATTTCGTTAGATCTCAGAGTCTAACGCTGTTGAGCTTCGTGGAGTTTCTACCTCCACGAAGTATGTTGTCAGTCCGGTTAGCAACAGGTGCAACCGTGGCTATTCCAAAGCGTGTGATCAAAACACGCTTCAAGTTGAATGAACTGTCATTCGAGGATGAATTCATCGTCCTCGATTTAGATGACAAGTTCGATGTGATACTTGGAATCCCATGGATGTCCAAGTTTAAACCTTCGATCGACTGGGTTAACCTATCGATCGACTGCGGCGGACCAACAGGATCTGATCACCCTGTGTGTAATCCGGCTGTATCAGAAGATACAACCGCAGCGTCGGACAGTCTGGTGGATAGCGATGACACCACCAGGTCTGTTCCGACACGATCAGCGGAAGGTACCTCCGCTGGTGAGAGTCCAGAGGGACTACCACACGCAACAGAATAGTCGTTGCGTGTTGGAGAGAAACATTCCACGGGTGATAAAGACCACCGTGAGAATGAAGTGATATCCACGGTGGGAAACACCCACCGTGAGAATGAAATAGTATCCACAGTGGGAAGCATCCACTGTGCGACCGAAGGTTCCAACACGATGAAAGAATTCCGTGTTGATGAGAGTGAACTCACGATCGAGTGCAATCGTGAGCACAACTCCGTGGTGGCCAGTTCCAACCACGTTGCGTTAGCCATGCACACGGGTGATAAAGACCACCGTGTCTCAGAACAGGCGGCCGATCAGACGAGCACATCTGATGGCCAAGAAAATTCCATGGTAGGCAGTGGCCACCATGATGATGAGTATTCGCACACGGTGAATCGTAATCACCGTGTAGCATGTCAATCAGACGAGAGCGTCTGATTGCATGGACAGTTCCGTCGAGACGATCAACGTCTTGACGCAAACGGAGACCGGATTAGATACCCAGTCTCTGTTGATGGAACACCCTCCGAAAGAAAGCTCGGAGGTGATGGCTCTTCCAGCTTAGCGCTGGAAGAAGTTTATGAGAAACTTGCACGATTATTAGATCGAACAGATATGTATTATCGTTGCAACAGATTATGTAGTGGATAATCGTGAACGAATATCCACATTACAAGTGGAAAACATTGGGAACGAGGTTCCCAATGATCAAACCAAAGTTCAGCGCTTTGAAGGGCAGAGCTGGGAGTCGCTTAAAGCGAACTCCCCATTTTATGAGGTACTTCGGGAATACGCTGACGTATTCCCAGAAGAAGTACCTAGCGAGCTCCCTAATGATAAGGGAGCTCGTCATGAAATTGACCTCGTGCCAGGCAAGAAGTATTGTGTCACGCGGCAATGGCCGTTGGCGCGTGATCAAGTAAAAGCGACCGACGAGTTTTTAGAAGCTCGTCGTAAATCAGGCCAAGTGCGGGAGTCTATCTCACCGCACTCTACCCCCACCTTTTGTGTGAAAAAGTCCACAGGTGGGTGGAGAATCGTTTACGCTTACAACAAGCTGAACGCAGCGACGGTACCGGCGCAGACACCGACACCGCGAAAAGATGTCATCATTGATGGCATGTGCGGGAGCACCGGCTTTAGTGCTCTCGATCTAAGAGATGGATTTTATCAAATCCTAATGCGTGAGAACGATATCCCTCTCACTGCGGTAAGCACCCCAAGAGGCATGCTTTGGGAGTGGCTTGTTATGCCGCAGGGGCTTCGAAATGCCCCTGCTACGTTTAACAGATGCGTAACGCATTTATTACGCCCGGTGCGAGAATTTGCACCGAGTTATTTCGATGAAGTGTTCATCCATAGTAAGGTTGAACACGATAAAAGCGATGTAGATGTCCATAGGGAACATCTACGTCGAGGGTTAGAGCTTATGCGTAAGCATAATCTATATGCAAATCTAAAGAAGTGCACCTTTGGTGCACCTGAGATACCCGTTCTTGGATGTTTTTTGGGCAAGAACGGGGTGCGCTCTGATCCAGAAAAGATCAGGGTGATGGTTGAATGGCCTACGCCAAAAAACGTTAAGGAACTTCGAAAGTTCCTTGGGTTGGCAACATATTTGCACAAGTATTCGTGCAACTATGCTGAGTTAATACGACCTCTTTCTCAATTACTTAAGAAAGATTTAGAATGGAATTGGTATACCCAATGCCAAGATGCTTTTGATGCAGTCAAGCAAAGCTTGACTGAAGCACCTGTCTTGGCTATAGCCGATAACGAGCGTCCGTTACACGTCGTTTGAGACGCGAGCGATTTCGCTATCGGCTGTGCTTTGATGCAGCGTGATCACGATGATCGTGATCGCTTAATCTGCTATCAATCGCGTCATTTGCGCCCAGACGAGCGCAACTATCCAGTCAATGACAAGGAACTCCTTGCCATGAAGTATTCACTGATAAAGTTTCGGATCTATCTCTTGGGAGATAGACCGTTTGTGGTTTACACGGACCATGCGTCGCTACGCACGGCCGTGAATTCACCACACATTTCTCAAAGAATGGCTCGATGGCTGTCATTCTTTGCTGAATACAACTTTACGGTTGAATACAAACCCGGAAAGTTGAACGTGATAGCGGATGCGCTATCACGAAGGCCCGATTACAACACTAAACCGTCTGTAACCGAAGGTGCCAGTGCAAACGCGATCCGTTGCACTGCTTTGTCGTCGTCAATTATACGACAAGTACGCGAGGCGTACAAAACAGACGAGGAAACACGTCTGTTGATTGATTACTTAAGTAATCAATCAAGTGAGACGCGCGACGAACTCCCAGAGTTCCTCCGCGCTTGCGTGCATAGATATCGACTGCACGATGGTCTGCTGCTTTACAGCACAGACCAAAAAGATGAAAGTCGCATCGTCGTTCCAAAAGACGATAATCTCAAACATCAAATTATGTTTGAGTAACATGATGCACCGATTTCGGGGCATCAAGGTCGAGAGAAGACATACGCTTCTCTCGCACGTGACTTTTACTGGCGAAACAAGTACAAGTGGGTACGGAAATACGTACGCACTTGCGAGATTTGCCAGCGCGTTAAGCCTGATCAGTCTGCACAGGCTCCGCTTCAATCTCTGCCGGTTCCGACAGTGTTGGAAGTCCATTTCAATGGACTTCGTATTCGGTCTTCCACCCGACAATAGTCGGAAGACCGGAATAGGTCTTTGTAGACCGTTTCAGTAAGATGGTACATCTTACTGCAGTATCAGCGAACGTAACCGCTGCTCAAACAGCGCGGATATTCGTTGATACGGTATTCCGTTTGCACGGAATGCCGGAAGACATTGTCTCGGATCGAGATCCGAGATTTACAGGACGTTTCTGGCAAGAAACGTTCTCATTGTTGGGAACCCAGTTGAAGATGTCAACTGCGGACCATCCGGAAATAGATGGGCAGACGGAACGGGTTTACCGCGTTCTCGGAGACATGTTGCGATCATACGCACATGCCTTTGAACAGTGGGGTGACTATCTGCCACTCAAAAATGAATTCGCGGTTAACAATTCGGTGCATGCTTCAACTAAGCATACACCGTTCTACGTGAATGCCTTAAGGCATCCACGAACCCCAGCTTTACTTGTCGGTACGCCAAATCTAAGTGGGGAGGGACCCGCTCAAATTTTGAGCGAGTCAATGCGCAAGTTGCAACTGGAACTTGTGAACAAAACGATGGCCCTTCTACTGAAAGTACAGTAGAAGCGTAAGCAGCTTCAAATGGAACTGAAGCTGCATATGATGAATATGTGTCTGCAGCAATGGCTGCAGACAATGAGGGCAACGCACCTACTGCTTTTAAAGCAGTAGATGAATTCGTATTACAGCGCCAAGCTGTAATACGCTATATAAAAGATGCACTTGCTTCTGCTTTGGATAAGCAGAAGCAAAAATGCAGACAAGCAAGGAAGGAAGAACAAAAACTCCTTTCGTAAAGGCGAATTGGTATTATTAAGTACTACCAATTTGCCTATACATGCAATAAGCAATGTCCCTACACGGAAGTTGCTTCCTAAGTACATTGGACCTTTCAAGGTACAAGAGATTCGGGGGAATGCCTATACTTTAGACATTCCCACAGCAATGCGGCTCCACCCAACATTCTATGTTGGGCGGCTCAAACCGTATCATTCGTCTTCGTCTTACGACGAGACACAGAACCACGGAAGATACCGTGCTTCTCCAAGTCTCCCAAGAGAGACTTGTAATCGGCTTCCAGCCGTTGATGAGCAGAGCGGAGAGTCATTACCTCCGCCTTCGACTGCTCAAGATCAGCCTTGTGCCGATCGAGCTCTTCCTTACAGCGGGAAATCTCGATGTACAGAAGATCATTCTTCTGCTGAAGGGCAGTGTGTGCCCCGAGGATGTCGCGGACATTCTCCCGAAGAGACCGATATGTCTTCACAGAGTGAGACATATCGCTGCTCAAGGAGGAACAACCATCCTCGAGTTTGCGGAGCAAAGAACCATGCTCCGCAACAACAAC
The DNA here is from genome assembly GCA_026184515.1 of Peronosclerospora sorghi. Taxonomy (NCBI): domain Eukaryota; phylum Oomycota; class Peronosporomycetes; order Peronosporales; family Peronosporaceae; genus Peronosclerospora; species Peronosclerospora sorghi. The sequence continues at coordinate 1,679,936 of CM047582.1, forward strand.
GGCGAGGGAATTCTCAACCTCCGCCGCCCCTGATCGATTATCAGGGGAATAAGCGATACATTCTCGAGCGCTTGATCTCGAAGCGCTCGGTTCCTTCGAAGAAGGGGCAGCGTACCGAGTACTTAGTACGCTGGCTGTGTTACCCCCAAGAGTTCAACTCTTGGGAGCCGATTTATGTTCTCAGGGCCGACGTCCCAGATCTTTTAACTGAGTTTGAGAAGGAGTCTCAAACCCGTAATTAGAAGTAGCATAAACACTAGGTGTTGATGCATTTAGGGCATCGATTAAGCCCTGAATTTCGGCGGGTACGGAAAAACCACCGTACCCCCGCAACTCCTCCTCTGACAGACGAGGAGCTCCCTGCGGACACAGCGGGCAAACGAGGTGAGAAGGGACACCACAGTTCAACCCTTCTTTGATGCAAGCAGAATGGATTTATTCCATTTTGCCTGTTCGCGAGTGCTTTAAAAAGCGCTCGCGCATTACGTGAACTTTATTCACGTAATCATCTGGGCTTTTGTTGTACTTGTCAACAAAAGCGTTCCAACTCTGAGTCAGGGCGTCTTTATCATCCCTGTTCCTCCTTGACCCTTTCCGGCTCGAATAATATCGAACCTGGAAAAAGAGGTCAATAAAGTACAGACGTCTATCGTCTGTACTCCGATCGAATCGACGTGACTGGATGTCTTCGCAGTCATCCAGCACGTTGATATCGATCAACGCATATTGGCAGTCCCGCTTACGGTGACCGCCACTGTTGGGGGCAATAGACCATCCAGGGGTCCAAAACCCCACTTTGTACGGAACATGTGGTTCCATACGATGATACGCTTCAGAAGCGGCAGGCTCCGCTTCTGTTCGATCTCTTTTAGCAGGCGGAACACCGCCTGCTTTAACACCACACGCCGGGGTTAAACCACCCCGACGTGGAGATGTACTTGGTCCAGGTGGGGCAGTTCTGCGTTCCCGCAACCATCTGTGATGATCATTGTCGCTGTCATAGCTGACAGCGACGCATGAGTTATCATCTCTATTAGGCGATGAGCACCTAGCTAGTTTCGACTCGCTAGATCCTTTCTCGGGGACAGCTGTTCCCCAATCACTTTGTTCGAAGTCAGAACTGTCTCCTAACATGGAAGAACCATTTCTGGCAACACACCATTCGGGGGTTGTCATCGTGCGAGATGTTGCATTAGCAACATCTCCCTGTTTCTTGTCAGATGCCGCCCTAGCAGCATCTGTGGTCGAATACGGTACGTCTTCCAACCTTTGCGGAGTTGACGCTGCTAACGCAGCGTCACTGTTGTCACTCAACACCTCAGCACCTAGTGCTGAGGCGGAGAAAGAAGCTCCTTCGATGTTTTCAGCAGCGCTCTTTAGAGCGCCGCCGCGTGCTTCGACCATCGAGTCGATGGTCAATGAGTTGGTGAATGAGAAATTCCGACCAACAAGTGCCATCTATGATTGGACAAAATAAGAATTATTATTGGCCAACCACCTTAAGTGGGGGGTGATGTAATGGGGTGCCATTACATAATTGATATTCAAGTTAGAATATCACAGTTGAATTTCAGACGCGTTGTTTGAAATTCAAATAATAGATTATAAGTTATTATAATCTACGAAGGAAAAGTCGATTCGATATAAATACCGAATCATGCAGGTTAACTAATAGTACAGTTAGTTTAATACTTGATATTATTATATTAGCTAGGTAATTACTATAATGTTAGCCGCTAACCACCCATTTAATAAACACTCTTAATTTTGCGTTCTCAATCTTAAGCGAATATTCTATTTGCTTTTAATATAGGATTAGTTGTCATCAACTAATCCTACCCCTCCCGTATTGCGCGCTTCCTCGCACAACACAGTGAAAGCCTGTAACAGGATCAGTCCTGTTACACGGTGGCTGTGCCAATGGTGGGACGTTGGCCACCTTTCCAAGGTCGCAGCACATGGTGAAAAGTGGGCGTGCAAGGGTTGATCCAAGTTTTTTTTTACTTGTTTTACCTTCACCACCACCATGAGGATGATATACTGGACTTTTAGCAACTCCTCTTACGCTAGGTCGTCTATTTAACCACCGTGAACGACCAGCTTTACCTATTTTTTTATAATTGATATTAGATACAGTACCTTCTGTGTATAATTAATAAATTTTATTTTAGTTAACCAGAACTTAATCGGATCTTATCATATTTATTATATTATTTTAATTATTTGTGCAGAAGTACCAGCACTTATTAATAATTTTCCTTTTGCTTTAGGATATAGACTTAAAAATCAAATAAGATTGAAAACGCCATCATTAAACAAAATAAAGCGATGGCTTCAGTTGATGCAAAACCTAAAATAGCAGTTCTCATTAATTCTTGTTGTAAAGAAGGATTTCTTGAAATACCTATAATTAAAGAACCAAAATATTACCAATACCGGCACCAATTAACCTTAATGTAGCTAATTCAGCACCTAAGAATTTAGAAGCTTGTAATATACGACATGGAATTTGTTTTGAACCACACCAGAAAATATGATAGAATTTTGTTTTCTGTCTGTGGTTAGTTTAGGCGGCAGATCCCGAACATAATTTGAGTAATGGTCAACATGCACGACCAGAAACCTGTTTTCATGCCTGTCGCGTGCCGTAATAAGACTTTTCAGATCGCTGCTTATCACGCCAGAAATCTGATCAATCAGTGCATTGGCTTCAGAGTAATTTTTGGTTGGTTGTTTTTGGTACCCTTGCCCTCAGCGCAGGTCAAGAAGTTCAGTCGTTCGCAAACCAAATTTCTAATACCTTACCTGGGCTCTTGGCGAGCCTTTGAATCGTGTAATAGTCCAGGTGACCCAGCCGGAGATGAAAATGATATAAACTTCCTCCCAGCGTATCATCTCAGACAGAACCTCTCCATCAGTATTCAATTCACTTTTTAACCCTATTAATCAGGTGATATACCTTTTTTTCAAACATCCCATCAAGATCAATTTTTTGGCAATTGGGGGAAAAATAAAACTTCCGTAAATATGATGGTTGAAATTGAGTTGTAAAAGTTTATCAAGCTCACGTTTATCACTTTTTCACACTAAGAACTCCCCAGTCTTTTTTGGAGCGTTGAACGCTCTCTAATTCCTCAGTTCCAGTTTTTTTTTCAAAAGGTTTCGTCCGACACTAGGTTTCGACTAGCGGTAATATCGATCACCTGTTATTTGCAGAGGTGTCTTCAAATCAACATTCCCCATGAGTTATTGTTTGTTATTTGCAGAGGTGTCTTCAAATCAACATTCCCCATGAGTTATTGTTTGTTATCGCTCAGGTAGGAGAAGCTGTTTCACACTTCCACCGGCACTCTTAGATTACCTTGTTGCCCTTTTTATCGTCTCTTCGCGGTCATTCCTTGTGCACGTGTTCCTCAGTGCCGCGGACCCTTTTTTCGGTTCGTTTACAGTATAAGCATTAATTTTTGTATTCTCTTGATTTTAAAGTTATCGTCCGGTCCCGCAAGCTACAACGTAAAAACGTAAAGATTACAGCCTGGGATAGCATCTTCTCTTGCACTATGGACACATCAGACGCTTCCAGCAGCTCGATCATCGTTTTTACCTGAATGACGCGATCTAAAACATCGGTTACAAACATAGACTCTTCAGAAGCGTCTTCAATCATTAAGACAAGGGAAAGTGTGACCCCTGTTGCCGATGTTGCAAAATCAACATCGGTAATGTCGAAATCTTCTCGATAGCAGCTTGACAAAATATTCTGTGATGACTAAAACATATATCCTGTCGATTATAGCTACAGTGAAGAATCGCAATGCGATATCGAGTCCGATGAAGAGGACTAATTAAGAAGAGAGGAAACAAACACTGCTGGATCAAAGCATGAAAGGCGTCTAAGTGAAGACTCTTGCGCCAAGCGATGGTACACCCAGCGTTCGTCAGTGAAGAGGCAGCGCTTAGAAGTACACATGTTTTGCTAGACATGGTTCGTGCGGAACAACGTCTCCGCACCAAGGAGTTACTCAAGAGCTACCGTGGGCGTAGCAGACGTAACTATAACCCAACGATTGACAAAGTCATTCGATGTCGATTTCCAGGAACTGAGAAGACTCCTAGGTCGAAAATTTGATGAAATTATAGATGATAACTTCGAATTTGTTCTACCAATCTATATACTTTGTGAGCAAGAAACGATCACGAAAATTAGGAAAAATAAGAATTCTCTATATCAATTCAATCTTTTGTCGATAATCACAACGAAAGCGCTGATGATTATTGATCTGCATACAAACATTGTGCAAGAGTTTACCCAAACACGTTTGGTAGGCAAAGTAGAATGGTTACACTTTGCCTGTATTAAATCTGGGATTCATTGCAGATCCACCGAACATGTTAAGTGACCCCGTTGTCCAATTGGTGCATCACGCATCGCCAATAAGTGGATACTTAGGTACTGCACTACCGCAGTACCCGACCACGCAGAACTTGCTTAACGCGGAAAATTCTAGTGCTCCTGGAAGCACTAAATTTTAGTTCGAGCTGAGGCCTACAGTTAGAACCCTTTGGAAAGTCTGGGCATCAGCCCTCAGCACTTCGAGTGGCTTCTAAGTCTAAAAGTAAGTGTTGAACGCTTGGGAGAAACGAAACCAGCGTACCAAGTGATTAGTACGCTGGCTCTGGATGAGACCTTTATAACAAAGCGCTCAAGGATATAATGCTCATAACTATCAAGAAGAGGTAAATAGCGGCGAACCTCACGCTGCCATAGACGTCAAGAAGTACAAAAAGCGGTTTTCAAGGTTGAGAATGATCAAGCTGATCTTTGAAAGCTGTTTTTTTCTCGATGCTGTCTTCTGGATGGATAAGTCGTTACTTTCTCTTCTTGACAAGAATCGAGATTTGTTAAAGACGAAACTTGCCCTTCAATAAAATGTTTATCGGCAGCAGACAGATCATGAGAGTCTGCTGAATATAAACGACAAGATAAAGTCGGAGTATCATTCACTTCTGGCCGATAATGCTTGTCAAGATATTTGTCGAGGAGGCATGACTTGTCCTCGCAGGTGAATCGAATCTTAGTGCTTAAGGCTGCTGACATGAAGATTTCGGGTGCATCCTCATTGTGTATAGGCATTTACTTTACACTTAGGGCTTCTATTTTCTCGTCCATTCCTACTTCTGCTTATCAAAAGCGAAAGCAAGCACATCTCTTACGTAGTAAGGTATTTGAACTTGACGGTGTAGTACGTAGTCGTCAAGTGCTTGATTATCTGTAGATTTCTTTTTTTATCTTCTACTTCCGCAGCAGATAAAAACTCAGTGTTAATAGTTTCAGCCTTTTTGGCTGAAACGGAAATGCATGCATAATGATAGAAAACGTTTCTTTTACATTTTGATTTTTATATCTGCTCCTGTTAATATGATTATGGGAACATCTACCGCTGTAAAAGTTGTAGGTGGGTCCACATTTGCAACTTCTACAGATATATTACGTTCAACATATCTGTGATGGAGCGGCTGGCCAAATTTTGAGGCTTGGACAGTCGTTCCCACAGAGCTCGGACTACCGACTAATGAAGGGGGTCCTCCGGTTGTCCTGTGAAAGGCCTATGTCTTGCTCACCTTGAGTACCCGACGGTTTGGGCGTGGGTAGATCTCCAGGTGAATGGGACGTAGATTAATGCAATTCCGATGCAGATCGAGTGAATTCGTAGCAGATCGACGGGTGTAGATCAGGTGCAAAAATCGTAGGTTGATCTAGTGTGAATCGGCGAGATCGCAGATCGATGAGCGATGGGCGATGATCGATGAGCGATGGGCAATGATCGATGAGCGATGGGCAATGATCGATGATCGATGATCGCAGATCGATCTTGTTGATCTTGTGCGGATCGGAGAGATTGCGTGTCTTGGATCGCAGATCGCTGATTGATCTTGTTGATCTTGTGCGTATCGGCGAGATTGCGTATCCTTGATCGCAGATCGATGATCGATGATCGCAGATCGCTGATTGATCTTGTTGATCTTGTACGAATTGGCGAGATTGCGGGTCTTTGATCGCAGATCGACGGTGTCGATCTAGTGGTGATCAGCGAAGGGGTACTTGATCACGTGGCGGAAGTCTTCACCACTTGATCGCCGAGCCTCTTAAGCCTAGATCTCTAAGGAAATACCCAATATATTATGTATTCTTAGCCTAAAATTAAGAGGAGGGGTATCGATCTGCGCTTTCTATGTGCAGATCGACGATTTCACAAAAATCCACCTAGAGTTCCCAAGGGGCGCTTAAAGCAGCCAACTTCTAGAGGACAGATGCCAGCCAATGAGGGAAGAGGTTAGAGCGCTCGGTTCGATCACGTTCCCAGTTACCTTTCCAAACGAAGCCCCTGACACAGCGGGTGGAGTTGAGGGTTTGTTCCGAAGAACCTTACGTCTGCCAGTGGGCCAAAATGTGCACTACGTGCTCCCGCCCGGGACGTGTAAGGGTGCGTATGCAATGAAAGGGAGGCGCGAGGTTATCACGCCTTCCCAATCGATGATCTTACTGATCGGAAGCAAAAGGAGAACTTTATTGCTCCTTAAATCCTAAAATCAACCAATTACCTAATATCAACCAATCAAATCTACCCATCCTGACATGCATCATCGAGCAGTCAACCTGATATCTCAGTCGTCCGTCGCTTACCGTTAGGTACCTGTACCAGGCGTCGCGTCTGCTTCGGATGGCCCGTCCATGTCCACCACAGTTGGCACCCAAAATCTACGGTACGCTTCTTCACATATCATCCAAATTGACAAGACCGAGTCAATAAAAGCCTTTTGATTGTGTTGATCGAACTAAATTTGAACGGAATTCTCCCCGACAAATACCACCGATGCGCTTCTCCTGCACGCGATTACTACTGTAGAAATCAGTACAAGTGGGTTCGCAATTGCTTACGCGGTTGAGAGATCTTCCAGCGCGTAAAGCTGCACAACCTGCCCAGTAACAGCTTCTATCTTTGCTGGTTCCGACAGAAAAAGTAAGAAGCGAACTAGAAATCGATCTTCCGCTCGATAGAATTCGGAAGACAGGAACATTGGTTTTTATTGACCGATTAAATCGGATGGTACATCTTACCGCGGTGCGGCGTCGATAGGGTATTCTGTTTGCCAGAATAGCTGAAAATATAGCATCGGGTAGTACTATATTCACGTGACGGTTCTGGCAAGAAACGTTCTAACTGTTGGGCACGCAGTTAAGGATGTCATCTGCAGACCATCCGAAAACGTATGGACTAGCTGACGGTCTTGGCAACATGATCGTTCTTATGCGAATGGATCCAAGCTATTGACTGACTTCTTTGTCAGTCACTAAGCTGCGATTAATAACTCGGTGCATGCCTGAATTAAGTATACATCGTTTTACATTAATGCCATGTGGAAGACACGTGCACCAGCATTGCTTTGTCTTCTCCGGACCGAGTCGGCGTGTCTGATACTCAACATGATCAGGCGCTTGAGATTAATATCGCTAGGAACAACGATGCGACTTTCATCATCTTTGTCTATGCTGCATAGCATTCAGTCATTATCGATGCACACTAGTGTAAAATCTCAGGAAGTTTCCGCGTTTCGTTCGGGTTAATTGTTTAAGTAATCACTAATACAGTAGTCTCTTCGCTGCCTATTGTACGTAGGAGAAGCGGGTGCAGTGCCACGAACTAAGTTTGCATTGGTTTATTCGACTACAGACGGTTTCGTCTCGTAATCACGCCGTCGTTATCTACCACGTTCAATCTTCCCGGTTTGTATTTAACTGCCATGAAGCTCTATTCTGCAAAGAATGATAACCACCGAGTCACTATGTACAAGAGTTGTGACGTGTCCGTAGAAACGCTTGTCATTCGCAAGGTAACTGCGTTCAGCTGGACGTAGCTGACGCGATTGGTAGAAGATTACGCGACATGATTTTCGTGGTCGCGTTACATCAGGGCTCAGCCGATGTCAAATCGCTCGCGAAGTAAATAAATTGAAACAAGTGATTATGTACGCTATTGCTAGCATCGGTGCCTAAGTCAAGCTTTGGTTTACTGTATCCCAAGCTCCATGAAATTGGATATCCCAATGTGATTTGACGTCTATCCTAAGCAATTGAGAAAGAGATCGTATTAATACTGCATAATTACATGAGTATTTATTCAGGTATGTTGCTAAACAAGGAATTTGGGACGTCCCTTGGAGTTGTTAAGCTAAGACTATTAAGCAAGCAACCTGGCATATCTGGATGAGGGCGAACTTTTCTCTTGTAAGAAATCAGCCAAAAATTTATCTCAAATATATTTCTTCTAGTTCGTGTTCATGCCACAAAAGCTCGAACATTTGGCGTAGGTCCCCTTTATGCTCATCTATGTCACTCTTTCCCTGTTCACCCTTACTGTGAATGATCTCGTCATCTAAGTAGCTCTATGCATATTCCCGCACCGGTAGTAACATGTGAAACACATCTGTTAACGTTACAGGGTAATTCTTCAAACCTTGTGGCATCACTAGCCACTCTAATTGGTGTGCGTCTTCCGCGATGAGAACGCCATATTTTCACGCCGAAGGATATTTCTTATCCCGTGCGTCGAGAGCAATAAAGATGGTGCTCCGGCTGATGGCATCATTCTTCTGCGCCGGTACCGTAGCCGCTTCAGGTTATTGCAAGCATAAAAGATCGTCCAGTCTCCTGTGGACTTATTCACTCATAAGGCGAGTTTGGAGTGCGGTGAGGTTGACTCACACACTAGGTAATTTTAAGTTACCTTTTATTCCTTGCGTCTCGTCGAAGTTCTTAACAAACTATCGAGTTTCTGCAGTGATTTCATATCCGATGACTAGTCGATGAGATTACTACGCTATTCTATTAGACTATATACAACACGTCCAAAAATGCCACGTGATGGGTCGACTCCTTTCATAAATCGAGCATAATTGAATAGACTATATAATGGGTCTAAAATTAAAGAATTTCGCATTGTATAATTGATAAATTATCCCGTTCACAATGAAGTGCGCCTGGGCATATTTGACATTCACAACAGAAATAGCTCATCACGTTTCTCTTTCTTCTTTTTTTACCAGTCGGGCATTTTTGTCCTGATGAAACCTTTAACTGTATCATGCAAGATTTTATATTTTAACTTCAAATCAAAATATTTATTACCACTTTTATCTATAATAAATTATACAATATCTATATATATATTAGAATTTGATCCTTCTTTTGGTGTACGTAGCTCTCATTTTGATTTGGCTGAAATTGACCGACTTACGTAGAATATCATCCAGCCTGACTTACGTAGAATCGGATATTGATCTCACGTCCATTGGTCAAGAAGGATTAAATTACGGCGGGGTATAAACAGCAGCTATCGAAAATTTGCCATCAAGTATCACCCCGATAAGATTCCATCGTACAACTCACGGCTGAGGTGAATTTTAAGATTGTCGGTGAGGCGTATAACGTGCTATCGAATGATGATACGCGCAAAATTTGTACGCTTTTTTTTGTTTGCAGTATACGGGCTGCGGGCTTTAGGCCTGGGAAGTTTTTATCAGTGATTATTTGCCCATATGCTCCATGATTATTGATGAAGACGATATATGTGGCAAGGAAAGACTAGAGGACGGAGCACAGCCAATGATCAAGGAGAGCGCCATGGAATTTTTTTGAGTAGTTTTTCCGCTTCGGTGAAGCAATGGACCCAGAAGCCCCTAATCGTTCAAAAGGGTTAAAGCGTGCCGCAGGTGGAGCTGTATATGCGCCTGCTAAAGGTCTTCTCTACGGTGGAAGGCCATCGTAGGTGGTTTGATCATGGGATCTGCTGCAATTGTGGCAGGAACTGGCGCCATGGTCGTTAACGTGGCCTCGGGCATTAAAGAAATGGGCGAGGTTGGCGTCCACGCTACCCGCAAGCGCAAGGAGAATAAACAGATTGGCAACGGTAAAGTGGAAGATCCTTCTACGATGGAAACGGATGGCAGTAGTAACAGACCTGCTGATAATGGAACAGCAGCTGAACAGCAAAAGGCAACCATTGAGGTCGCAAATCAAAAACCAACACCCACCTTCATGGGCGGATTAAAGAAGGCGACAATCGGTGCTGCGGCGGCTCCTGTTGCGGTACGTTTGTGAATCTTAACTCTTAGTAAGATCGAACTAACGACTTATTGTTTCAGTCAATCGCCCCGTTGGTACAACGGGGCACTATGCTAGTATAATAATAATGAATTATGTATTCATATTTCTTTTAAAAAATTATTTTCAATTTAATTTTTTTAAAATCATATTAAAAAAAAAACTCCAAATAATAATAAAATTAATATAATAGTTTTGGGCTTTAAATAGTAATATCGAATATTGTTTTTACTAAAATAAAGATATTCTGATTGGCAACCGGAGGGTGGATGTGTCTTTTGTATGACACATCTATATATATAATAAAATTTGATCCGTCTTTTCGTGTACGTAGCTCGATGTATACAAAATACTATATGTTTGGTGTACGTAGCTCTCATTTTGATTGGATGAAATTGACAGCTCTCACTCATTTTGATTGGCTGAAATTGACATTTGTCCATTGGTTAGGAAAGAGCGGGGTATAAAGTGACTTACGTAGAATAGCATATAGCCTGACTTACTTACTGGCTCAATTAGATAAAATATAGAATATAGTGTATATCTATTTGCCGTGACTTCGCATTTTTCTTATGTCACCCCCAATTTACATTCTGTAGTGTTACAAATATTAAATTTATTGCCCCGTTGGTACAACGGGGGCACTATGCTAGTCTATATATATATAAAGAATACCATGTCGTCGTGCATGCATACGATCTCCCACACCTAAGCGAATATCTTAATCTAAGTATACAAATCAATTAAGTACGCGATCACGTACCTAATCGAAGTCGAACTGTATTATATGTCGGGCCTAAATGAATTCGATTTTATAATTGGTTAAATAGCGTTTTTTACAGTTAAGTGAAAAACTATTCGACTTAATCATTTGTTAGAAGTAGCGCTTTTACATCTTCTATATATACAAAAGAATACCGTCTGTACGATGGTCATTTTCCAGCCTTTTGATTGGGCGGTGCTCTGTGAAGGGGCGAAAAAAAGCGAAACATAGTGCGAGAACCACCCGGTGGTTATCGCCCCATGTTTTCGCTACCCTAACCCTGGAAATTCATCGGGGGGCAAGTTTTGTAGACGGACAGACGGTTTTTATGCCCTGCCCCGTCGATACGACGGGTCCCATCCCCTAGTAATAACAGAATTCGTGTCGTCATCCGTCGATGCATGCGCGCTCCGTACCTAACCGAATATATTGATATAAGTACAGAATTCAATTAAGTACGCGATCCCGTACCTAATCGAAGTCGAACTATACTATCGATTTCTTTTAATTGGTTACAAATAGCGCTTTAACAGTTAAGTAAAAAAACTATTCGACTTTGTCATTGCTTAGAAATACCAGCTTTACATTCCTACATTTTGCGGTCGGTGAAATTGGAGGCATGACGGCTGCGCTCATTACGTCACCACTGGAAGTTGTTAAGACGCGACTCCAGGTTCAAGCCGGAAGGTTCGTAAACTACTGTTTTAATGATCTTAATTCATTGAAGTATAATAAAGTTGTTTCGATCAAGCAGTAGCTCCTTTGGTACTCTGACGAGCTTCGGCTTCTACTCCGTCAATATCCCCATCAATGGAATCGTCACGGCTATATACGGCGGAGCAGCTGCACATGGTTCACATGATTGAAGACGTGCAAGAGTCATTATGAGGTGCTGGAGGTGGCACATAATGCGACGGAAAAACGAGGTTTATGAAAGCATATCACAAGGTAGAAATACGGGATGGCAGGGCGTATTTGTGTTTATTTTGGTATCTGGCGTGGTGTGTTTGTTATCTTTAGTTGGCTCTTAAGATGCATCCGGACTAGAACAGTGCCTTATTGATGTGAACAAACGGAAGCAGTAGCGCTATGCGACACAAACATGAACGTATGGCGCAGAGCAAGCTGTTGTCGCTGACAGAACAGTTTCACGTCGCAAAGGCAGCACTAGAGAGTGGACGACGTGGTGAGTGCTTTGCGGAACGAAAATTCTCAGCTAGAAGAGAGGTTACCTGCACAGAGTGCGCAGTTGGTGCAACTTCAGTCGCAGCAGGGTGCTGTGGTGGCTGAACTCGAGGAGAGGAAAAACGGGTTGACAATCAAGGTGTGCAAGGAGCCGGTGGATCCGTCGGTGGATTAGCAGGAAGCCTGTCTGGGGGTTCAAAAGGTGTCCTTGGCGGCTCAATATTAGGCAATGCTGCTGGCGTTGTGCAAGGAGCCGGTGGAGTTGGTGGAGCCGGTGAAGCCGTTGGTGGATTAAGAGGAGGTCTCCCTGGAGTTGCGAGCTTAACAGGAGGCCTCTCTGGTGGTGCAATCGGTGGTATTGGCTGCTCGGTAGACGGCGGTGCTGCTGGCGGAGCTCATGGAGGAATTGGTGGCGGTATCTGTAATGGGGTTACATTCGAGTTACATGTAACGTTGGTGTACATGAGTACACTACGGTTGAGGTCAGTATTGACCGGTTTGAAAGGTTTTGAACATTTGGTTATTTTAACCAATCAGGGCAGGGGCCCTTGGTGCGGTGGTGTGTCAGCCATCCACGTGTCGGTACACAGGTGTGTACACTACATTTTAGCTAGGTACGAATTTGGAATATTCTACTTAGTATTACATATAGTTTATATTAGTTTAAATTAATTTAGGCTAATTAAATATTAAATATATTCAGTTTACATTTCACTCTAAAGTGCAGTCGCGCGACCTCGACCGGTCGCGCGTGCAGTGAGTGTCGTAGGTAATAGGGAGACCTCCCTTTATTTACATCCCGTAAAGGGAACACAGCCGTTAAGGCTAATTAGTAAACCAACCCGGGAATCTTGGCCCCGAGTAGGAGATCTCTCCTACTAAGCCCTTTATAAGGGCGTATCGGCTCAGTAGCGGTAGACACCGCTTTAAGAAAGAGTCTTCCTCTGTGCGCTAGCCGCACCGTGCGTATACGCACCGGCTACAGTATCGGTGGTGGAGCCGCTGCTGGAGCTGCGGGTTGTCTCTCTGGTGGTGCAAGTGGTGGTATTGGCGGCTCCGTAGGCGGCGGTGCTGCTGGAGGAGACCAAGGAGACGTTGGTAGCGCTATAGAGCTACTCCATCCGTCACTCAAAATTAATTTTATTTTTTGATCATCACGTGGCGCCATGAAAACTGTACACTGTACGTATACTCCGGTGCCTACTCTAATGCCACAAAAAATTAACGAAAAAACTGCATTACTAAGCTTAGATACATAACTGGTCATGTGTCGCACACCACTACTTATAAGACTATGGTAAAAACGCACCCACAAAAAACATTCTTTCTTCTTTTTTCAAAGTAAAGTTAGCTATACTATATTTTCAATGAAATTTCAATGACAGTTCATCGGTACGACGGGTACCATCCCCTAGTCTACTTATATAATAGAATTCGAAGTGTGTTTGGTGAGGCAAAAATATTTACAAATATGCTCTACTTCTATAATATAAGACCGTCTTTCTGTCCGTTTGCTGAGGCCGTACCTAATCGAATTCCAACTGTACTATAAATCGGACCTAATTGAATTCGACTATATAAATAGCGCTTTTACAGAAGGAAAAACTATCTGACAAAAACATAAAATACAATTTTGGCTTCAAGAATCATGACTCTGTTGAAGACTAATCCGTGGTAGTACTATTGACAAGAAGATCAGTGTTAACGAGTATATAAGTGTTTAGAAATAGCGCTTTTACATGTACCTATTTAAAAATTTCCGTCCCTGTGACGTTCCCGGTCACGTAGTTGCTTCTATGGTTTATTCTTATATACTCTCCGCCCCGTCGGTACGACGGGGTACTACACTAGTTCATAAAAAAACGAAGTCCACCAAAAAGGAATTCTAACACTATGTTCGAACCGATAGGGACTTAAGTGGAGCCTTCGCAGATTTTGCCGAGTTCACGTGGTGGAAAAAATAATCTTTCTAGCGCGTGCTTACTTGCTTATACAATTATACTGGCCCTCCAGTGAACACGCAACGAGAGAAATCTATGAATCTATCACCTTGTTTCCAATTCAAATATCATTATCTACAGTTCTTTCATTATGCTCTCAAAGATGTTACTTCAGTCTCCTCTCACTTGTATATGCCATAACTAAACCAGACCTTTAAATCCACCCGGAATGCACTCTTGACTATTTACCTCAAGTGTATCATCGTCGGCATCCAATTAAGGGAATCGTCTTGCGCGAACACAGTCTAACAGTAGAATTTTTTTTCGGGCGTGTTCAGCAGGTTCTTTGTGTACAATGTTTTTGTAGCAACGGTTTACCACCACCTATAGATAATGACTCATCCAACACGCACAAGCTCTTCATTACACGAGATCCTCCTACCTGGTCAAAACTGTCGGACCAGGTAGTTTAAGATCTGCGCATCAAGCACAGTTGTGTGTTGTGTTGAAATGCTTCAGCGTCCATCCTTGCGTAGATAGTGAGAAACTTGTGTCGTAGATGTATAGTAATCGCTCCAATATACTGAAATCGTCTTAAGTCAATATTACAGCAACCAAAAATACGTTGACCGTGAAAATGAACCCGTAGACAGTTCGCATATAGTAAAGAGTTTAACAAAACCAGGGATTTAATCAATGGAATGTGTATTGAAAAGGGATTAGGTAGCCCAACATGTAATATGCATAAGGTGTTGATGTTATAGCAAACTTCCATCTGCTATGTACTCTATCTACACCACTTATTTGTGCCTAAACATATGTAACCAGATTCGAGTACGTGCACATACAGCTTTTTGCGAATAGGTACGATATGAATATTACTACTAGTGAAAATATTAACCATACCATGCTTTAATAATGGGAATTGCTATTGCCACCCCTGTTTTTGCTATTGCCACCCCAACTGCGAACTACCACCCCCACCCCAGATTCGCACAGTTAAAGTTAATGTATTCCAATTTACCCGGATTCGCACAGTCCATGTTGCGCCGCCTACAGTGCTTTCCATTGCCCATAATCCTTTGGTAGATAAATTTGACCTCTCAACGACGAAGTTTATTGTATCTGGTGGAGCTCCAATGGAAAACAAGTTGAGAGTCTGGTGCACAAGCGTCTAGGACTTCACGTGAAGCAAATTTACGGCATGACCGAGCTATTGCCTGCTGTTAATTACGGCGAAGACCATGCGCTGAAGCCGGTACGCTCAAGTCAATGAACTCGGCGTCAATTGCGTTGACTCTAAGAACGATGCTTGCTTTGAATGCGGATTACAAGGAAGTGTCGGGCGGTTGTTACCAAATACGGAGCTACGCATTAACTGTAGTACTACAAAGCAAGATTTAAGCACAACGAGAAAAAGGAGCTGTTTTACCGTGGGACATAGGTCATGCTGGGCTACGAAGATAACCCCGAGGCCAATGACAATATCTTTACCGACGGCGGATTTATTCGAACGGGAGATATTGGCTACATTGACGACGACGGGTTGTCCTCGACCGCGCAAAAGAACTCATTAAGTATATAGGGCATCAAGTAGCGCCAGCTAAGCTGGAGGATGTGCTCAATCTCCACCCTGCCGTCTCCGACTGCTGCTGTGTTGTGCGCAGCAAAAACAAGATGGGAGAGGAAATACCGAAAGCATTTGTCGTGCTGAAGCATCCAGACAGCCCGGGTCGCCCCACGGCGCAAGAGATCATGGACTACATGGCTGAACATGTCGCTTTTTTCAAGAAGGTGCGCGAGGACCGCTGGGCAAGGCGTAAAAAAGGTATAGATTGGCAATAAAAAAGGATTCATAGCGTGGAAAAACTATTCGATCTCAAATTTAAGGGGGGGTGGGGGTGGCAGTTGGGGTGGCAGATGGGGTGGCAATAGCAAAAGGTGGCAATAGCAATTCCCTTAATAAAAGGGAATTGATCGGGCCACACACCCCAAATTGATCGGCCACACACCCCTCTCTTTTATGTCCAAATGCGTCAAAAATGGGTAAGTTTTGGGCTTCAAAAATGAACCTTTAAATTATGCTAGCTTTATTAAGTTGACATCCGCAATAATTTTGGCCCTATCAACTTGGGGGAATGCACGCCGGAACGTTTAGAACAAATTGCTGATTAGTAAGACCGGTGCAGATGCTCTTAGCGCTGTAAATAGTACTGTACTGGAATAGCAGATTTTTTGTGTTTTTTGCAGCTGAACTAAAAAACGAAGTCAGGCTACGCCACTAGTCATACCTTCAATGTCTAAAGTGCGTATCTCGCCATTAGTCATTTTCATTTCTTAATTAAACACACGATACAAGGACGAGAAAAGGTCAACGACTAAAGTGCCAAGCGATGATGCAAGCACTGCTGCACCACAAAGCGACAAGCGTCCTAACTACGCAAAGTCTGTCGCTTGCTTTTGCTCGTGCGAGGATAAATCATTTCCCGCTTGTTGCCAGTCATGCCGAATCCACATACACAAAGGGGACAAGGAAAATTGAAAAGGAAGCTACGGATGCCACGAGCGAGCCTGCCTACAAGGCCCATTTCCTCGAATCAAAGGGCGTGCACCCTCTTAGCTCGCATGAGGAACCAATGTGGGAAAATCCCATCAACCACGCCGTCTACGACCTCGAAAAAATCACTAACATGGAGCAGACACACCACCCGATCACCAAGATGCACGAGCGCGTCGCTTTCTTGGGTGTTAAAGCGCTACGTACAGGCTTTGACATCATAACACGTTACCGTGGACCGGGAGGCGCCATGACTGAGACGGACTGGCTCAACCGCGTTTTATTCCTCGAGTCCGTGGCTGGTGTTCCCGGTATGGTGGGCGGAATGCTGCGTCATCTTCGTTCGTTGCGTCGTTTCAAGCGCGACTATGGCTGGATTCACACGCTGTTGGAAGAGGCCGAGAATGAGCGCATGCACTTGCTCATCTTTATGAACATCAAACAGCCTGGTTGGGTTTTTCGTGCGCTCGTAGTTGGCGCTCAGGGTGTCTTCTTTAATGTCTTCTTCCTCATGTACCTCGCCTCCCCCAAGACATGTCACCGCTTTGTGGGGTATTTGGAAGAAGAGGCTGTTAAGACGTACACGTATCTGCTCAAGGACGTTGAAGACGGCCACTTGAAGGCGTGGAAGGAAAAGAAGGCTCCCCTCATTGCGCGAACTTACTACAAACTACCAGAGGATGCATCCATTTACGACATGGTCAAATGCGTGCGTGCCGATGAATGTAACCACCGAGACGTGAACCACGCGTTCGCAAGTTTGGACCAAAACAAAGGCGTGAGTCCATTCGTCCATAGTCAACACCAAAAGTAGATTTTCCTAGCGGCTCTCATGAATCAAGCCATATTCAAGCCCTAGGAAATGAGCGCGTTGAAAAAACATCGCCAGGAATTGTTTTCATCAGTGCGAATCTCGCGATTTCTGTAGTTCACCTAGTTCTGACGATTGCCGATCAGTTCCTTCAGCTTCAGCTACAAGGACAATTGGCTGATTCGAGTACATCTCACTTCTTGCCATCGTAGAGAGAAAGTAAACATAGCAAGCATTCGAGATTTGCCACACCAGGCCCACCCAACAAAGGGAGTGGTAAGGAAAAGGATCCTGCACGCAACAATTGCAGTAAGCAGTAGCTAAGCGTTCATACACCCCCGCGGAAAAGGGCCTCCTGTGCAGGAAAACGGTATCTGGATATGTTATCCGGGTAATTGAAGAGTCGCGGTGTTGAAAAGGCCCCCATTTCAGCCGCGATATGGGTCGGACGATACGAGGGTTGCAAACTTGAGGGCATCGATACGGTCAAGCACACCACTGTGACCAGGAATGAGCGTGCCGGAATCTTTCACTCCAGCAGCACGTTTGAGTAAGCTCTCAAAGGGCCTCCCAGACGCCCAATGATCACGGCAACGACTGTAAGAGTCACTTTGGTGCCAAATGAACCAGGTAGATCGAGCAAGTGGGATGACACGACCATGGCGACGATCCCAAACGCAATGGCACCGATTTGTACCTTCGTAATCCTTGTTCTTGGATAGATGCGCGACGAGCGGGTTATAGTACGGGTAGTTCGCGAGCGTGAGGACCTCGCCTGTAATATAAGCGCCCGTATCAGATGCTCAAACGACATAAAGCAGAGCAATGAGTAGTTTGCGGTACAGTATTCGATGTCCATCGTCGACAAAGGCAACTAGTACCGACAATGTGCCGATAATGTAGATGAGACCCAAGGCGTCCAGTGTAAAGGTGACAAACGCCTCTATATTGCTCTGACATGTAGTGAGTCGGAATACTAGGACGAGGACCATGCCAGCGAGAAGGATGTGCGATGATTGAATCGCCGTGTTGCAGGAAAATTTGTTCATTGGACAAGCCGTTGACAGGAGCGTCAGAATGGTAAAGATGACATTCTGAAGGAACACAATGATTGCATACCGCCAGTCTGGAGAAGTAATGTAAAACCATCGCGCTTCGTAAAACTCCGTCGATTCTAATTCCGGAAGCCCTTGCATTACCAATAGAAAAACCAAACATGATATCGCATAAAGCAAGGGTGAAAGACACACCGCCGCCAGCCATTCACGTCCTTTAAATGCATACTTTGCCACGCTTGAGATTGCGCAGCACTCTAGTCTTAGAGCCTCTCTTGTCTCAGCTCATGATTCACTAGCGCGAGCTCCATTGGTTCTTGTTCTTCTTGAAACGATCGAGTCATTTGGTCTCCATGGAACGACATTATCTGATACCCTTGCGAAGTCGCCATCATCTTGAACCCAAATTGTCACAATCGAATGAACTACTGCTGCTTCGGCTGTCGCTTCGTGTGTGTTGCTGAGAGGTGAGACTTAAAGCAGTTCGAGTGACACGCTCGCCCTTCTCGAACGCTTTTCATCTCGTCAATAGTCGCAGTCGAATACGATTTGCAAGGCACGCGTATTCATACGAGCACGTGCTGGTCATGAAACTACAAACGGTGGACATTGCAATTGCGGGTGAGACCCAAATAAACACGGTGACGAGTGGGGCTAAGACCGTGGCGGATAAGGTGCGCTGCACTACATTATAGCGCAAGAGAGCGGAGCAGCGACTTGCCGAGGTCTCGACATGTGGCAAACGTGGATACAAGTGGGTCATATAATGGAAATGAGTGCCTTGTGGAGAGGGATTATTTACGCGTATCGACTGCTGAGGCATGTGTCCAAGCTTGAGAGACAAGAAGAATAAATTAGTATCAGATGCTTCTCGAGTATATGCAGGCCAGTACGAAGCATCGGAGTTTGAAAGTCCGACCATGACTGTGCCCGCAATTTTTCCTTAACTTAAAGGTTCATTTTTGAAGCCACTTACCCATATTTGACGCATTTGGACATAAAGGGGAGGGGGGTGTGGCCCGATCAACTTGGGGTGTGTGGCCCGATCAATTCCCTAATAAAAACCAGTATTATGATTTTTTCAACCTGTGTTGTTTTTCCTCCATTCTGGCTCTTGTGGCCTCCGGTGGTCGTCAAACAAGTTGTAAGTTGTCTTTTCCGACAGTTCACAAGGGCAAAGGCACCCAATTTGCGCCCATAAAGGAGCTCTGCATACGTTCCAATCGTACTTTCCGTTTCAGCAACAAGTGAAAGGAATATTGCTATAAAGTCTGAAACTTTTGAAATATGAAAGTTCATTTTTGTCACGCCTCTACACTTGATTCTAGTATGAGGCTATATCACCAAGAACAGTGCATAAGAGCGTGAAGAATACGTCGAAGCGTAAAGAGTCGCGAAGCATCCTCACACAATCACTTTTCCCCGCGCGTCTGCCCACCATGTCGGCGAAACACTGTGACCAGGAGGAGGGTAAATCACGACGAGATGACGACGTGGCCGCCACGCAGAAACGCCTCAAGACGCAGGGCAAGCGCGTGGCGCTGTCGGACTCGGAAGATGACGAAACGGAGGAAGAAGATGCGCTTTTTTCCGGGAGTGAAAGTGATACAGTGAACCCGGTGGAGTTGCGAGCCATTGCGGCACGACTTGGTGGCTCGGCCTACCGCCACCGCCGCTCCGTCGTGTCTTCTTTTGTCCCACCACCCAGTGAGCAGTGGATCCCGCCGGTCATCCCCAAAAGTAGCAAGGAGGCTGCATCCATTTGTCGCTCGGTGAGACGCAACTTGTTGTTTGCAAATATCCCCGAGGATACGATGCAAGTGCTTGTGAATGCCATGAAGTACGTGGCCATCGACGCGGACGTGGACATTGTGACCCAGGGCGACGTGGGTGGCGACAGATTCTTTATCTTGGATAGCGGTGTCTGTGACGTGCTGGTCAATGATCAAATTGTAGGAGTCGTGTGTGCTCCCTCCACACGCAATTTTTTCGGGGAGCTCGCGCTCCTCTACGACTCGCCACGAGCTGCGACGGTGCGAGCCAAGACGCCGGTCACGTGCTGGACGTTGGATCGAGGGACATTCAAGCGTGTGTTGATGGCAAGCAGCATCCAGCAACGAGCGCTTCACTTGAATTTTCTGGATCACGTCCCGATCTTGTCGACGTTGTCCATGTATGAGAAAATGACCGTGGCCGACGCGTTGCGCATTCAATTTGTCGCGTCGGGCGACGTGATTTTAACAGAAGGTTCGAGAGGGGACGATTTCTATATTATTGCCGAGGGACAAGTCCAGTGCACGCGGGGAGGCGAGGAAGTGTCGGATCGACTGGGCCCGGGCGACTTTTTTGGCGAACTAGCGCTCCTCCACGACGATGTGCGTCAGGCCACGGTCACGGCCATGCGGAAGACCAAGCTCCTGATGCTCGACCGAGCAACGTTTAAGCGCTTGGTAGGACCCATGCAGGACCATCTGCGCAAACGCGCGGATCTATACGAGCGGTACATGAATGCGTCCGTGGCGATGGCGTAGGTAGACCTTGTAGTAATGTACGAGCTTATCTGTATAGAATCGGCGCAACCCCATGCTCGTAATACAAATGTATTGTTGTTTTTCTATCTTGTGCCGTCATTGAATAGTGTGGATACTTAATTTTAGGTTAGAGACTTTTTGGTCCATTAACAGAAAAAGTTTTGATGCCAGGGGTGTGCGGTATTGGTACCGGTATCGCGCTATACCGGTAAATACCGATTATCTGTACCGGTATTTCCAATACCGTTACCGTATACCGTGGTCGGCAAATTTATACCGTACCACTAACCGGCGCTACCAAAGTCGGTATCATCCCATACCTTTGGCGGGAAGTCGCGGTATCGTGACTGACGGTATTCACCGATTCTGGGTGCAGTCGGTAATACAAACCGGAAGACCTACCGATTTGTATCAATCTCGGTATTGACGGTAGAGTCTGTGGCTGAAAGTCGTCTCCGTAAGCTGGCGAGGATAACGGCGGGTGGCGGTGCTGCTGGTGACGACAAGAAGAAGAAGAAGCAACTATGACTAATTCACGAGGATCTCTGATCATCTAGTAGAATGTCCAGAAATTTTTAAGACAAAATGTTTACATCACCTTCGGTGGTTGTTGTGCTCTATAGTAAGCCTGATATGTAAATAAGGAGCATTCATACGAAACACAGTTTCAAGCTGCACCAGCAGCCCACATGATGATGATGATCATAATAGATGGCATCATCAATAATGAATGCTTTTATAATTGTTGGTGCAACAGCAAGCAACATTGAACTTCAACACTCAGCTCGTAAATAATAACGGACGCTAATACCGGTATTCATACCGGTATCCGACCGAATTTCGGACCAGCAAATACCGGTACCATTCCGATACCGATACCGCCGTGGACAAAGTCGGTATCACTTTCGGTATACCGATACCGATGAGTTAAATGTCGGTATCACTACCATACCGACAGGGAGTATTTCGGTACCGGAGCCGGTGATGACCTCTTCCCTACAGTACCGACCGCCGGGACCAATACCGCACACCCCTGCACTGGACGCAGTTAGTGGTTCATTAGAGTAGACAGTGTACACGCAAATGATAACATTAAAACTTTAAGGAAAGATGCAACCTCTGATTGAATCTAGAGTCAGAGCTACAACGTAGATAGGTGAGAAAGAATTGGACACACCCACGCAGCTCACCACGAGAGTTCACCAGGCAAGTACTTGTCGATAATCGCTTGGTAGTAGGGCCACAGCGCCTCGACGTCTGGGCGCACATCCGCCTTCGTGTACAAGTCAAACTTGTTAAACTCGAGCACCCAGTCCAGCAACTCTTCGTCCTCTTCACTCATGAGGTGCTTGTACTCTTTCTTATTGTGCCACGGGTAGCACGAGTGGTACCGGATCATGGCGAGCCCTTCCTCTGGGATCGTCGTCTGGTTGAACTTGAGCATTTGGTATAAATACTCGTCGTGGCCCCACGCAAACTTGAGGTTCTTCAATCCACAGTGCGGCTCGTACACGCCATACTCTGTGTTGTAGCGAGGATCGTTCATGTCGGGGTTGGAAGGGTTGCACTCGGGAAAGACGACCGAGTCGGGGATTTTACAGCCCACGACCCACGTGTCGCCTCCAAGCGCCCATTGATCGCCATGGGCCGTGCCTTCCTGACCGTCCTCGGCGTGGCCCCAAAGGTACTGGATCTTGCCCATGTCATGGAGCAATCCCACCAGCTGGAACCAATCCGGGTGACCAGCCGCCCGGATGCCTTCCGCCGTCTGGAGCATGTGTTCGAGGTTCGGTAGCGACGAGTCGGGGTCGGACGAGTCCACATACCCCTCCAGTGCCTTGAACGCTTCTCGGATCGTCATTTTGGCATTCGTGAACGATCCATACTTGGCTTGCATCTTCTCCTGGAAGGCCATGGTCTGATTCTTGCGCATGAGCGCATAGTGACGCGACACAATCGCGTGTCGGTCCGAGTCCTTGTAGTTGCGAAATTCTTCCTCCGCCTTGCCGGCCGTGACTTTCCCAGTCACCTCCAGCTCTGGCTTCTCAATCGCGACGTTCGTTTCAGTCATTATAACAATTCTAATTTACTTACACTTTGATGGTAAATTGTAGAATGAGGCGAAAACAACCAGTGGTGAGGCGGAGGACGAAGTTCAAGTATCTGCATCCATTTGTTTGGTTTTTTTCTAGTTCAAACACTTGTATCAGTATAATTAGGCCAAGTTGAAAAAGAATGGAGAAGCGCGAGCACGACGAAAGGGCAATCAGAACGCCACGCACTGATTTGTCGCGATTTTTAAAGGACAGTCCAAGCTGACGTCGATCTGAGTGGAATGACGCAAGAGCCATAATAGGCTTAAAGAAACCGAGGCTCGAGAAAGTCAGTACTGAAACAAACTATGAACAAGCGCGAGTCGATCGTCAGACAAAAACATTCTGGATGCCAGGTGATTGCCTTGTCTTCGCGCGATGTGTGTTTGAAGTACAGAGATTCGTATGCCGCCTGGGTATGGGAAACGGGAATCGCACTCACTTGGTCTATTTATTTGGACGGCTCATGGTGGGTTGTTCATAAGAGGAGCCAGACTGATATCCAGTTAAATAAAAGAAAAACGCTAGCTAACCCTTGTCGACGCGACCACTAACCAATCAATTTCTGAAGCACGAGTCGAGAAATCGAGAAAAGAAAAGAAATATTTTAGCACGCGCCTGAACTGAATATTTCGGTTACATGATTCCATGTTCCCTGATCACTATCAGTCGCCCCTATTTCCAAGAATCTACTTCTTCTTCGTCGATTAGTGCAAATACTTAACAGCACATTCCACTGCGTATCTGCCCTAGAAAGTGCTTATGAATCTAGCAGAAACGTGTACAGAAAGCATCGCATTGCTTCTACCTCAAGTCGAGTCGTTTCTCCTCCCGCCATTTGGATCAGTTTGTCGGATGGGAAACTTCTTGATCTGACAGTCGAACGAGCCGCACGCAAAAACATGCTGGTTCGATTGACTAGGCTTCTCCCTTGTTTGGGAATCGTACAAGGTGTGGGTACATTTCATTGATTAATTTTTCCACGCTCCTTACGAAACGGGAAGGATGCCCTGTGTTAATAGAGGAATTATTGTATCCTTAACCTAAGCGTTCTGGATGCCCCACGATGAAGCACTTTGCCTACTTACGCCCTAACAGAGGAGCTGAAACCAGCAATGAATAAACGTTATCTTCTTTTAAAAGATGCATATCAAGCCACTGAGCATGTTGATGAGGAGGGGAATATTCTCGATAAAGGGGGAAAATATTCTCGTGGTTCGACGACGGGAAGGTATTGTAGCAAGGGGTCGGATGCTTTTGGCGTCTTGTGCGATACCGCAGGAGCCATCGACAATTGATCGACGAACAAGTCCACCTTGTTTTCAAATACGGCGTGTTCGTTTTCCGTGCTGTCAACACCACCATTTAATAGGTCCGTGGCAATTAGACACCTTTTTCGGGTTTCATGTCGCGAGACTCGTCGATACTCCTCGACGTCGAATCCTCGCCGATTCATCGGTATCTTACGACATTTTTGTAACCACACAATTCGTGATATTGTAAATTTAAACTTAAGAGAAATAAACGATAGAGACACTCGCCAAGAAATTGGAGAACCCATTGGTCGAAGACCATCGTGATTGGCCAAGATTTTATCATATCTCAGAAAACATTGGCCGAAAGTCGCAATATGTTGTCGCAGTCACTGGTATAACATACTGTCACAACAAAAAGGTATCTTGGGCATCATGGCTATGCACCGGACCAAATACCTTGCGCCACTACAGAGTGGATGTACTTGATGATGTGTTGGAATATGAAGAGATGTGCCAAGGCGTTATCTTATTCCAAGGATGGTGCATCACCGCGCAAATGCCGAAAATAGGTGTACACAAACTTTATAATTTGTGACGGACTATAATTTAGTCTAGTCAAAATATATCATTTTACATTTTCTTTCTTTTTAGTTAACTGACGTTAATTTTCGCGCACGCTACTTTTGCGCGCATTGTTACTTTGGATCAACAAGTTGTCGTGTGATAAGACAGTGGGTTTTGTGGTGAAGTGTACCACAAATTTGGTCACTTTTGGTCAAGGCAGTTGGTCGAGTTTCCGATTGGTCTAAACAAGGGGGGCTTCTTAGCCTATCAGATTCAAGGAGTATCAAGAACGCAGGTCTTGGTGAGTCACCTGACATTGGGTATTTTACATAATTTTGTGTGGGTACATCAGGGACCATAGGGAGGTAGTATTATTGGTTAGTTGCGGATTTTCCAAGTAAGAGTCTTTTGGTTGCGGATTTTCCAAGTAAAAGTCTTTTGGTCTAGGAATAAGTGGCAAAAACCTCTTCTGGTCTTGGTCTACACCGCAGCAAGGGGTCGCCGTTATTCTTTTCACGTACACTAGTCGCCTCCGCCCGCCGCGGAGTGTTTGGGGGCAGAGGGTTGAATTATCCCCTCTCGCCTATTATACCCGGTCTGGACGCGCCGCACGCGCACTTTTGGCCACCGGAAGTTCCTCGACGGGAGAACGATTTGGCGATATCGACACTTTGACTCAAGTACGTTTTGAACGTGCTATATTCACTGGATTGGTCTTTACGTGGAGATATCGTTTGTGGAGTTTCACGGGCATATTGGGTCTTTACGTGGACATATTGGCTTATTGTAACATTGGTTGGAGTTTAGACCGGTTTTGGTCTTCTCTCATATTGGTCAGGGGCTAGACCGGTTGATTGGTCTACCCTCTATTATTTCGTATTGGTCAGGTCTAGATCGTTTGGACGATCGACCTATTGGAATTTATCTTTTGGAAGTGTTTCTGGTCTGTACGTACCTGGGGTGAAGAGTTCCGCCCTAGGTACACCTAGCCAGCACGGTCTCATATTCAATACCGAATCAGATCGATCTGAGATCCCGATCCAACGAGTGTGTAACTAGTCCATTCCATCGGGTACACAAGGTGAGATGAACTTAAGTGAATCGGACCAAGTGTCTTTGGATGATGACCGGTCGTCTGCCAGCAGCGGACGATCGAACCAGATTTCGAATGGAGGTCCGCGGGGTACCCCCCCCCCGTAAGTTGGAAGGCTGGGCACGATGGTGGTGGTCAGGTTGTCGATACAAATGTATTCGATTTCGAACTTGACTCCACCACAGTTTCACGTTACGCATTAAGTATTAGTGAAGTGGATACAAGTGGGGTTTTCGATTTGTTAAAAATAGTCTGTATACTTTAATTACTAAAATTAGGTGGGACTATTTGCTTTAGTTAGCAATCTGTATTTATTACTTTTTAGCTGCTAAAAATACGTATCCGTACTCGATTCTGAGTACTGTCTATTTTTGAACTGAAAAGTAATGTAGGTAATGTTGGTTAGAGGCGTGTCGAGGGCGAAGGCACTTGATGGGTTGGATGCAAAATGCAAAGTGATTGATTGAGTGAGGGCCTTAGTTCACACGCACGCTCTGCTTATCTAGAATCTATGCTTGCTACGTCTAATCCTCATGTACAGTCGCCCTACTTGAGACTTACTGGATTCTTCTAGAATGCACCCAGTTGGCGTAAACAAATAACCATGAGTACCCACTACCATGTCACACCAGCGTAAACATGTACCTTCCCATGGCGCAAACATGTCGAAATGATTGCCCAGGTGTTGAAACCGTGACATCGACTCGTCACGCGCTGGCGGTCGCTCGGCGAGGCTTCTTCATCGAATTCTCGACACCGTCAAGAGCGCCGATGTAGTCGTGACAAGTGTCGATAATGTCAATACTCCCACTCGACTCGCCAGCGACAACAATGCCGAGCTTGGTCCGGAGAGCGGTGAACTGTGGCGCTGCGATCGGCTTGGTCATGATGTACGCGAGCATGTCTTGCGTCGGACAATACTGTAGTGCAACCTGACCGTCTTCAACCTTGTCATGCACAAAATGATAGCGGATGTCGATGAGCTTGGTCCGCTTGTGGAACTCCGGGTTCTTGGCAAACGCGATCGATCCTTGGTTGTCTTCGAGCACCAGGATCGAATCACCGTCGCTGAGTTCACCGAGTTCACGCATGAACGCCTTGATCCACACTGCCTCTTGAACCGCTTCCGATAGTTCCATGTACTCTGCCTCAGTCGACGACAGCGCCACGGATCGCTGCTTCTTGCTTAGACAGCTCATGCAGCATCCGTTGAGCAAGAACAAATATCCGCTTGTGCTGCGTCGCGAGCCGTGGTCGCCTGTCCAGTCGGCATCCGAGTACCCATGGAGTGCACGATTGTTAAAGTCATCGATGACCTTTCTGTGGTGAAGCGGACTCAAGAATTTTGGTCGTTTTGCGTCAGCAGCACACCGATCGGCTTATCGGCGATCGGATTGGTGGAAATCAAGGAGTCTTTTAAGCCTATTGTGTGCGAGGGGTGTCAAGAACACGGATTTTGGTAAGTCACATGATATTGCGTGTACTTACATATTTTCATGTGTGTACATATTGGGGACCATAGGGGGATAGTTTTGGTTAGTCGTTAATTTTTTTGGCCTTTAACACTCAAAAGAAGTCTTTTCTTCGCACTGTACGCTAGTCGCTTCTGCACGCCGCATAGTGTTTGGAAGCAGAGGGTCGAGTAATCCCCTCTAGCTTGTTATACCCGGCCGGGACGCGTCACAGACGCACTTAGCCCACCGGAAGTCCCTCGACGGGAGTACGTATTGGTCGGCTTCTCAAGCTCAAGTTTCACACGATTGGAACGTGTAATCAAGTTATTGGATTGTTTCGTGGAGATATCGTTCGTGGAGTTTATCACGTTCTCATTGGATCTCTATATTGGAGTATTGGCCTTTTATTCTCGTATTGGTTGGTCTCTACGATCGATTGAGCGATCTGCCCTTTGAAGTATATTTACTTGGAGTATAACTGGTCTTCCCGTACCCAGAGTGAAGAGTTCCGCCCAGGGTATACCACCCAGCACGGTCTCACGTTTTTAGACCTCAAGTAGATTCCCAGCACCGATCCACCGAGTGTGAAACCAGCCCATTCCATCGGGTACACAAGGTGAGATGACGAAAGACTCGGACCAGGCGTCCTGTGCTGATGATCGGTCGTCTGCTAGCAGCGGACGATCAGATCGGATCGTAGGCGAAGGTTCGCGGGTTACCCCCCCCCCCGTCAGTTGGATGGCCGGGCACGATGGTGGTCAGGCTCTCGACACTACGGTGTTCGATTTTGAACTTGACTCCACCACAATGGTGCGCGTACCCGGATCACTTGGTGATCGTGGATATCACCGAGATGATATCTCGCAAAGAATCGATTATAACGAGTTAAATGTGGAATCGTTCTGGAGAGGACATAAGGAACGGCTATCGCCTTATGTTCTCGTTGTCGATAAGGATGGAGATGTCCGATCTGGCCGGGTGGAGGACCAGATCGGGATTAATAAGTTTTTTTCCTCCCCATAAGGTTCCCACCGGAGCCGATCGGGACTATAGAAAGTCCTGCTATAGTCCCGGAAAGGATCAGGACCTTGGTCCTGATCCTATGTATGTGCATAAAAAAGTTGATGGAAAATTAAAAGACAAAAAATACTTGGAGGCTGATCAGAACGATCAGACAAACCTCCCCAAGGTCCCCAAGATTCCCAAGAAAGGGTTGGGAATGCCGGCCGACGAAGACGACCTCGAAGAAAAGTCGCAGGTCGGAGATGGAGGCATCACTGAAGAAGACCTAAACAAGATGTACTACATTTTTGAGCTGAAACGATTTGTTCGCTTTGACGTGGTCTTTCGGGTGCTGAACCTCCAGATCCCCGACCATCTTCTCGGTCCCACTACCGAGCCGATCCAGAGTGATCGCCCATTACTGTTGGTGAATAACTTGGTGGCGATGTTGGCGGAGGTTGGCATTAAAATCCAGAACCCCGCCGATGTCCAAAAACTATTTGAATTTGAGACTTGGAGGCTGAAATCGTCGATGTCGACCTTCCACGACCATTTGGTCCCACTGTGGGGGCGGTTCGCCGCCCAACTCCCACCGCAGCAGTGAAAGTCGCTGAAGTCTCCACAGCGCTTGTTGACATTGGTTCTGATGACGAATCGGTTTATCAATCGCCACCGGCCTCGAACAGCTCATCAGAGTTGGAGACTGGTGTCGAGCGGATGACCATGGGGGTGGACCATACCCAGCCGGAACAAAAAAAAGGACGTGCGGCAGCAAAGGGCTGCTTGCCAGTCGGGGCTCCAGCGACCCCCACAGGCCTCAGTTCCCCAAGAGGAGGGTATCAACACGTTGCCCGTGACTCCAGCTAACGTCCAAGCCATGTTGACACGACGATGGAGCGTTTCAGAGAAGACCGGGTTATACCACCTCTGCGGCCACATGCCCAAGACCGGTCTACCCAGCAAAGAGCCAATGTTTGCCGAGATGTGGATATGAAATCGGTAACATCTGTGGACAAGCCCACTCGAAGTGATAAGCAAGTCGGCAAAGGGAAGCGCAAGCCGCAACCGGCCAGACCGCGTAGACCAAGCAAGACAAGTGACTGTGACATGGAGTCGGTCGGCGGTCTTGACGACCACTGTGGGTCAGACGGTACGGGCGCTGGCAAGCCGCAAGGCTAACCTAGCCTCCACTATTGCTTACGACTTTGGATCTGCTGCGATTCCGCGCATCCGTATGGCCGCGACGACCGACCTCAAGGACTTCACTGGCAAGGATGCTGATGAAGACCAGGCCCGGTCTTGGTTCAGTCGGGTCAAGTCTGCGTTCCTGCGAGACCAGACCCCGAAAAGTGAAAAGTGTCTGATCTTCCGGGATTTGTTGAAAGGACCGGCTGCCAACTGGATCCAACAGTTAGGTCGGGATGTCCGGTCTGACTGGGACCAGCTATGTGCAGAGTTTGAAGGGCAATATTGTAACTCCGTATTTTCGAGTGCCCGCAAGTATCACCATATGCAGAAGCGGAGCGACGAGACACCGATCGAGTATTTGCATCGGTTGAAAACGTGGCTGCACTTCGTGCCGTCATAACAATTAAAGAGAATAACCCACCGAACGGTGCTGCTCTGGAACATGTGGGTCACTACATTAGTACCCTGGACGATCAAGAACTGGCGGACCAGCTTTACTCTGCTGCGTCTTAGGGAAGCGGGTGAAGTTGAACAGACTCTACGGACGCTACAGCAGTCGCGTAGCATGAGGGCGAAGAGTGCTGGTGGATCAGGTCACCACCGATCCAAGACCCAGACCCAGACCGATCCGGTCAAGAGACCCTGGACCAGACCGACCCGAGCGGTCAAGGCGATCGTAGCCGAAGACAGCACGGGATCGGAAGGGGAAAGTGGAAGTCAATCCAGCCAGGAGTCATCGGATGAAGACCAGTATCGTTACGTCTATGTTGCGGGACCTGCCCCATAGACCAGGTCGAAGTCCGACCAGGTAGACCGGAAGGGAAGGAACGGAAGCAAGTCCGATCCGGACCGACCTCGTCAGAAGTGCTCCCACTGTGGGTCGAGCAAACATTATGGTCCAAACTGCTGGAAGAAGATGGTGTGCAAGAAGTGCGAGACACGCGGCCACCCGACTGACCAGTGCCTTTTCGTATGCAAGTCATGTGGAGAGATCCACGAGGCCGGCCACTGCAAGATTGAAGAATTTTTTAACATGATACGCAAGTGGTACGTGCCGGACAAGCACGCGGGGATGCTGCCGCCGGACGCGGAAAAGATGTTAAACTAGAACGCTCGCCAGGTTGGAATCTGGATCGAGCCGAGCGTTCTACGGTTCACATCTATGCATATGTCGGCAAGGAGGATAAGACCGACAATACACGTTCTATTCCAAATTGCGTCGACCGATACCATCCGGTATACAGTCTGAAGACCGATGAGTACTCCTGTGGTGGAGATAAGTTCAAAATCGAACACAGTTGTGTCGAGAACCTGACCACCATCGTGCCCAGCCTTCCAACTTACGGGGGGGGGTACCCCGCGGATCTTCGCTTGCGATCCGATCTGATCGTCCGCTGCTAGCAGACGACCGATCATCAACAGAAGACGCCTGGTCCGATTGATCTTGCGTTGCCATCTCACCTTGTGTACTCGATGGAATGGGCTAGTTCAACACTCGGTGGATCGTGTCGCTGGTTGACTTGGGTCTGATAGTATGCAGACCGTACTGGGGGGGGGGGTGTACCCTGGGCGGAACTCTTCACCCTGGGTACTTGTGGACCGGTTACACTCGAAATATGTATAGTCCAATGGGTCGACCGTCCAATCGATCTAGACCCAACCAATACGAGATAATAGAGGGCAGACCACTCAACTGGTCTAGCCCCTGACCAATATGATAGAGGACCAAAGCCGGTCTAAACTCCAACCAATGTCATAATAAACCAATATGTCCACGTAAAAATCCAATATGCTAGTGAATTCCACAAACGATATCTCCACGTAAATACCAATCCACTTGTAGTACGTTCCAAACGTACGTGACTTAAACTTGAGAGAATTCAGCCAATGGACACTCCTGTCGAAGGACTTCCGGCGGGCCAAATGCGTCTGCGACGCGCCCCGGCCGGGTATAATGGGCAGGAGGGGATTACTCGACCCTCTGCCCCCAAATACTCCGCGACGTGCGTAGGCGACTTAGAAAACCAAACGTTTTGAGAGTCTCTTAGGACCTCTTAGCCACTTTTCCAATCCAAGACCAATTTACTTCCTTTCCACTCCAAGGCCAATTTACTTCTTTTCCACTAACCTTACGGTCCCAATATGTACCGAACAATAAAATATGTAAAATACACGCAATTCCATGTGACTTACCAAAATCCGTGTGCTTGACACTCCTTGCACATGATAGGCTTAAAAGCCCCCCTTGTTTCCACCAATCCGATCGCGGACCAACTGATCGGCACGCCGTTGAAAGAAGGTGACCAAAATTTTGCCTTCGCTTCGCCACAGCCGCCCCTGAGTCTGGTCGCAGCCGCGCAACGGTAGCCACCCGATCTCACCACCAGTTAACCCTTTCGCCAGCAGTTGACATCCTTGAACTTCACGGCAACCAACATTCCACCAATGGACAAGTCTTCGGCCCCGCCTTCACCAGGTATGCGCCCCTTGTACGTCTGATGTCCTTGTAACTTCTCTTGACGCTTGATCCTGCAGGTGACCTGTGCGCCCAGTCACCACACATCGATTCCCTTATCCGATCGACCCGATCTGACATCTATTGCATCACCCCAGGTTTCGACAGACCGGGTGGGGATCAGATCGGGTCTGATCAGCTTCGAAAGACCATCTGCGACCTTCAGTCGGAGCTGGCCACCAAGAATGCATCGTTCCTGCAGCTGCGGAAGGATGTCGGCACCTTGACCCCCTTGGCTGCGCAGTTGAAAGATGTTCTCGCCGAGAACGCACATCTCCGGGCCCAGCTTGCCCAACAAACAGCGCGAGGTAAGTCGATCGATCCGATTTTCACCTTGGGACTGCCCTAACCTCTCTTCGTATGCAGATCGGTTGCCCACTGATATCGCTCAAGTGGTTGACGCCTTGCTTGCGTCTGCTCGACAGTCGCGTGACCACTGCGATCAGCTCCGCCCCATATTGGACGGGCTGATCGGCGCTCGGCATGATCTGTCTCGCCTAGAAGCGTACTGGTCACACCTCCGGGAACAGCTCGCGCTGGTCAACCGGCAGAGTTTGGAGGATCAGTCCGACCGGACCCTACTCCGTACCCAACATGGTGACCTCGAGCGGCAGATCAGCGAGCTACAGGTCGTGGTCAAGGATCAGGTCGATAAAGTCTGGTCTTTACAGAGCCAATCGGACACCTGGACCCAGGAGTCAGACCGCCGTTGGGCTGCCGTAGAGAAGTGCCATAAACAGCTGACCGACTTGCTGTACCGGCGTCCGGCTATTAGCTCCAGCGCGGACCGGTCTGCATCGGCCGTTCTGGTCGAACTACACCAGGGTCGGGAACAACGTCACCCATTGGCTAAAATTCGGCACACCAAGATTTCGAAAACTTCCAAGCATAAACGCAAGGACGCGTCGAGGGGCTCAAGGGCGCGGGGCATAGCTCGCGACTCCGAATTCGAGGAGAAGCGGGCGGTGCCCCAAAAGAAAGCCAAGACGACGGCGAATCTCTCAAGCCCAAGATCGGCCACAGCCGGCACTTCCAAGATCACCAAACTTCTGTCTGACAGCGGATCGGGAGATTCTGAGTTCACACTCAGCGCGTTATCTAA
>CM047582.1:1733485-1748474 GCA_026184515.1 Peronosclerospora sorghi
CGCACCAGAGTGAGCTGATCTGCCAGCTCTTGGTCATCAAGGGTACTACTATAGTGATCCACGTGTTCCAAAGCGGCACCGGTCGGCGGGTTGCCTTCCTTGATCACTATGCCGGCGCGAATTGCAGCCACATTCAGACGGTGTAAGTACTCGATCGGCGTCTCGTCGCCCCGCTTCTGCATGTGATGATATCTGCGGGCGCTGGAAAATCCGGAGTTGCAGTACTGCCCCTCAAACTCTGAACATAGCATATCCCAGTCAGATCGGATATCCCGACTCAACTGTTGGACCCAGTTCGCAGCCGGTCCTTTCAGCAGATCTCTAAAGACACCGTTCCTTTTTTGGTGCCTGATCCCGTAAGAAAGCAGACTTGACCCGACCAAACCACGACCTGGCCTGCTCCTCGTCGGTGTCCTTTCCGGTGAAATCCTTGAGATCAGTAGTCGCAGCCATGCGAATGCGCGGGATCGCAATAGATCCGAAATCAAAAGCGGTCGTGGAGGCTAGATTAGCCCTGCGTGTTCTGCCCGCACCTGCACCGTCTGACCCAAGTGTTCATCCGGATCGCCGATCGACTCCATGTCGTAATCACTGTTCTTGCTTGATCGGCGCGATCGAGCTGGTTGCGGCTTGCGTCTTCCTTTGCCAATTGGTTTAACACCTCGAGTGGCCTTGTCCACTGATGCTACTGACTCCATATCTACATCCCGGCAAATATTGACATTTCGCCGGGCAGATCGGTCCTGAGCATGAGGGCGCGGAGGTGATCTGCATCGATCTCCCATGAAACGCTCCATCATTGCTTCAAACATGGCTTGGACGTTAGCTTGGGTCACGGGCAAAATGTGGGTATCCTTCTTTGGAGGTACTGACACCTGTGGAGGCTCCTGGCACCCCGACCGGCATGCATCCCCATGCTGCCGCACGTCCTTTTTATGCTCCCATGGGGGTACGGTCCGCCCGCATGGTCATCCGCTCAACACCGACCTCCAACTCCGATGAGCTATTAGAGGCAGGTGGAGACATATACAACGACTTATCGTCGGAGAACACATCATCGTATGCTGCCGTGACTTCGGCGGCCTTCAATGCCACGGTGGGAGTTGGGCGGCGAGCCGCCCCCACAGTGGGACCAAATGGTCGTGGAAGGTCGACATCGACGATTTCAGCCTCCAAGTCTCAAATTCAAATAGTTTTTGGACATCGGCGGGGTTCTGGATTTTAATGCCAACCTCAGCCAACATCGCCAGCAGGTTCTTCACCAATAGCAACGGCCGATCGCTTTGGATCGGCTCGGTGGTGGGTCCGAGAAGGCGATCGGGGATCTGGGGGTTTACGATCTGCACGACCTGGTCTTAACGAATAAATCGCTTTAACTCGTGGATGTAATACATCCTGGTCAGGTATTCTTCCTTGATAACCCCATCCCCGACCTGCGACTTTTCTTCCAAGTCTTCCTCCTCGGGCGGCATTCTGAGTCTCTGCTTGGGGACCTTGGGAGGGTGGATGTGATCGTTCCGATCAAACCTCCAAGTAGTTTTCATCTTTTATCTTTTCATCAAAACATTCATTCAAATACATAGGATCAGGACAAAAGTCCTGATCCTTTCCGGAACTATAGCAAGACCTGCTATAGTCCCGATCGGCTCCGGTGGGAGCCTTATGGGGAGGAAAAAACTTATTAATCCCGATCTAGTTCTCCACCCGGCCAGATCGGACATCGCCATCCTTATCGACAACGAGAACATAAGGCGATAGCCGTTCCTTATGTCCTCTCCAGAACGATTCCACATTTAACTCGTTATAATCGATTCTTCGCGAGATATCATCTCGGTGATACCCACGATCACCAAGTGATCCGGGTACGCGCACCATTGTGGTGGAGTCAAGTTCAAAATCGAACACCGTAGTGTCGAGAGCCTGACCACCATCGTGCCCGGTCATCCAACTGACGGGGGGGGGAACCCGCGAACCTTCGCCTACGATCCGATCTGATCGTCCGCTGCTAGCAGACGACCGATCATCAGCACACGACGCCTGGTCCGAGTCTTTCGTCATCTCACCTTGTGTACCCGATGGAATGGGCTGGTTTCACACTCGGTGGATCGGTGCTGGGAATCGACTTGAGGTCTCAAAACGTGAGACCTTGCTGGGTGGTATACCCTGGGCGGAACTCTTCACCCTGGGTACGGGAAGACCAGTTATACTCCAAGTAAATATACTTCAAAGGGCAGATCGCTCAATCGATCGTAGAGACCAACCAATACGAGAATAAAAGGCCAATACTCCAATATAGAGATCCAATGAGAACGTGATAAACTCCACGAACGATATCTCCACGAAACAATCCAATAACTTGATTACACGTTCCAATCGTGTGAAACTTGAGCTTGAGAAGCCGACCAATACGTACTCCCGTCGAGGGACTTCCGGTGGGCTAAGTGCGTCTGTGACGCGTCCCGGCCGGGTATAACAAGCTAGAGGGGATTACTCGACCCTCTGCTTCCAAACACTATGCGGCGTGCAGAAGCGACTAGCGTACAGTGCGAAGAAAAGACTTCTTTTTGAGTGTTAAAGGCCAAAAAAATTAACGACTAACCAAAACTATCCCCCTATGGTCCCCAATATGTACACACATGAAAATATGTAAGTACACGCAATATCATGTGACTTACCAAAATCCGTGTTCTTGACACCCCTCGCACACAATAGGCTTAAAAGACTCCTTGATTTCCACCAATCCGATCGCCGATAAGCCGATCGGTGTGCTGCTGACGCAAAACGACCAAAATTCTTGAGTCCGCTTCACCACAGAAGGTCATCGACGACTTTAACAATCGTGCACTCCATGGGTACTCGGATGCCGACTGGACAGGCGACCACGGCTCGCGACGCAGCACAAGCGGGTATTTGTTCTTGCTCAACGGATGCTGCATGAGCTGTCCAAGCAAGAAGAAGCGATCCGTGGCGCTGTCGTCGACTGAGGAAGAGTACATGGCACTATCGGA
Organism: Peronosclerospora sorghi; assembly: GCA_026184515.1. Lineage (NCBI taxonomy): Eukaryota > Oomycota > Peronosporomycetes > Peronosporales > Peronosporaceae > Peronosclerospora > Peronosclerospora sorghi. The sequence continues at coordinate 1,736,494 of CM047582.1, forward strand.
AGCGGTTCAAGAGGCAGTGTGGATCAAGGCGTTCATGCGTGAACTCGGTGAAATCAGCGACGGTGATTCGATCCTGGCGCTCGAAGACAACCAAGGATCGATCGCGTTTGCCAAGAACCCGGAGTTCCACAAGCGGATCAAGCTCATCGACATCCGCTATCATTTTGTGCATGACAAGGTTGAAGACGGTCAGGTTGCACTACAGTATTGTCCGACGCAAGACATGCTCGCGTACATCATGACCAAGCCGATCGCAGCGCCACAGTTCACCGCTCTCCGGACCAAGCTCGGCATTGTTGTCGCTGGCGAGTCGAGTGGGAGTATTGACATTATCGACACTTGTCACGACTACATCGGCGCTCTTGACGGTGTCGAGAATGCGATGAAGAAGCCTCGCCGAGCGACCGCCAGCGCGTGACGAGTCGATGTCACGGTTTCGACACCTGGACAATCTTTTCGACATGTTTGCGCCATGGGAAGGTACATGTTTACGCTGGTGTGACATGGTAGTGGGTACTCATGGTTATTTGTTTATGCCAACTGGGTGCATTCTAGAAGAATCCAGTAAGTCTCAAGTAGGGCGACTGTACATGAGGATTAGAAGTAGCAAGCATAGATTCTAGATAAGCAGAGCGTGCGTGTGAACTAAGGCCCTCAATCAATCAATCACTTTGCATTTTGCATCCAAACCATCAAGTGCCTTCGCCCTCGACACGCCTCTAACCAACATTACCTACATTACTTTTCAGTGCAAAAATAGACAGTACTCAGAATCGAGTACGGATACGTATTTTTAGCAGCTAAAAAGTAATAAATACAAATTGCTAACTAAAACAAATAGTCCTACCTAATTTTAGTAATTAAAGTATACAGACTATTTTTAACAAATCGAAAACCCCACTTGTATCCACTTCACTAATACTTAATGCGTAACGTGAAACTGTGGTGGAGTCAAGTTCGAAATCGAATACATTTGTATCGACAACCTGACCACCACCATCGTGCCCAGCCTTCCAACTTACGGAAGGGGTACCCCGCGGACCTCCATTCGAAATCGGGTCCGATCGTCCGCTGCTGGCAGACGACCGGTCATCATCCAAAGACACTTGGTCCGATTCACTTAAGTTCATCTCACCTTGTGTACCCGATGGAATGTGCTAGTTACACACTCGTTGGATCGGGATCGCAGATCGATATGATTCGGTCTTGAATATGAGACCGTGCTGGCTAGGTGTACCTAGGGCGGAACTCTTCACCCCAGATACGTACAGACCAGAAACACTTCCAAAAGATAAATTCCAATAGGTCGATCGTCCAAACGATCTAGACCTGACCAATACGAAATAATAGAGGGTAGACCAATCAACCGGTCTAGCCCCTGAACAATATGAGAGAAGACCAAAACCGGTCTAAACTCCAACCAATGTTACAATAAGCCAATATGTCCACGTAAAGACCCAATATGCCCGTGAAACTCCACAAACGATATCTCCACGTAAAGACCAATCCAGTGAATAGCACGTTCCAAACGTACTTGAGTCAAAGTGTCGAGATCGCCAAATCGTACTCCAGTCGAGGGACTTCCGGTGGCCAAAGTGCGCGTGCGGAGCGTCCAGACCGGGTATAATAGGCGAGAGGGGATAATTCAACCCTCTGCCCCCAAACACTCCGCGGCGGGCGGAGGCGACTAGTGTATGTGAAAAGAATAACGGCGACCCCTTGTTGCGGTGTAGACCAAGACCAGAAGAGGTTTTTGCCACTTATTCCTAGACCAAAAGACTTTTACTTGGAAAATCCGCAACCAAAAGACTCTTACTTGGAAAATCCGCAACTAACCAATAATACTACCTCCCTATGGTCCCTAATGTACCCACACAAAATTATGTAAAATACCCAATGTCAGGTGACTCACCCAAGACCTGCGTTCTTGATACTCCTTGAATCTGATAGGCTAAGAAGCCCCCCTTGCGGAAACTCGACCAACTGCCTTGACCAAATATGACCAAATTTGTGGTACACTTCACCACAGCCACCCCTTAGTCCGACCGTGTCGCACAACGATAACGGTCTGACTCAACCATCAATCGACCAACTGGACCTTGGTCACTCACACTTCTTCCCCATGGATCAAACATCTTCGACACCTGCGTCAGGTACTGCCTTTACTGCACTTGATCTTCTTATGCTTCCCTTTGACGCTTGTTCTTGTTGTTCTTGCAGAAACTCTATGCGCCGAGTCGCCCCACCTTGCTTCGCCTGTCCGGTCGGCTCGGTCTGACAGCCCACGTAACTCTCGTGTACTTCAAACATCGGAAGGGCGTCAGGATGAAGCCGACACGCAGATGCAGGATATGCTTGCAGCAAGCATGCGTCTCAGGACCCAGGTGGCCCACCAGGCAACACGAGGTGCGCATCTTTGGTCTTCGTCTTGTACTTGTCTTGGCCTTCGTTTGTCTTCAGCTCTCATCCCTCCCAGAGTCGTAAAGGCAATAGGTGCCTTGCTTGATGCCGATAGGCAGTCCGACGACCATGTTGACCTGCTTCGACCAATTTTAGAGGAGCTGGTAAGCGCGCGTCATGAGCTGTCCCGTCGGAGTCTCATCAGTCCCATCTCCGGGATCAACTTACACTTGTTCGCCGGCAGCAGCTGGACGGACAGTTTGATGCGACCTCACTGCGCATGCAAGGCGACGACTTCGCGCGACGCATTGCCGAGGTTCAGATTTCAATTCAAGACCAGACCGGGAAGGTCCGGTCTTATCAAGACAAGTCAGACGCTTGGACGCTACAGTCGGGTCGTCGTCAGGTGGCACTAGACCAGTGCCGCCAGCGCTTGATGAACTTGCTGCATCCGTTATCGGCTGCTTCCTCCAGCATAGATTCGTCTGCGTCGGCAACCTTAGTCGCCTCGGAGCAAGACCAAGACCGCTAGAAGCAGGACCAAGACCGACATCGTTCATTGGCTGATATTCAGCAGCCCGAAATTGCACAAAAATCGAAGAAGCGCGCGGACGCGCCGGGTAGCTCGAGGGCGCGGGGCACTGCGCGCGGACCCAGACTCGAGGGGAAGCGTGTAGTGCCTCATAAGCGAGCCAAGACACAGGCGCTTCTTATGGACTCGGACTCGGACACGGACGAAATCTACAGCCCCTCGGAAAGTCGAATGCCCTCGCGCCGTACTGCAAATCGCACCAAGCACACAGGGGTCTCGTCCGAGGAGGACTCCATCGACGGGTCCTGCGATTCCGAGTTTATGGTCGCCATCCAGTCCAAGTCACGAACGAATTTACGTGAAAGTTTCATCCAAGTGGCGTCGACATTGGGGTCAGAACAGAAGACCGGTTTGCCAAGTGACGCCACACCAGTATCGACATCAGCGAAGCCAGCGCCTTCGGTTTTCCCCGGGACATCCGAGCTTCACAAGTACGCTCTACTGAAGAACATGGCGGTTGACTCCAGCTATCTTCCGCCGCGGACGTTTGAAATCACTTTGCCGTGGTCGTCGGGGCAACTAGGCTGTTTGCGCCGGTCTACCCTGACCAAGCAGCTTCTGGCCCGGTCTTTCTCTCTCCCGGACCCCTGGCTTAACCAGTTTCAGGATCAAGTGAAAAATCATCCGTCGATGGTCATCGGCCGTCTGTGGGGCGATAGCAAGTGAAGTCGCAGGTAGTCGACCAGATAACTCGTAATACATGTCATCATTTTTTTTCATATGTCCGATCGTAAAATCACTTGAACTAATTTTACCACTCTCTCCATAGTTGCACCGAACACGTTATCGTAAACAGTTCCACCCCATCACGAAAAATAGTCATCACATTCGTCATTCCGCTACTCCAATTCGTCACAGTTCATCAAAATTTCACATCAACGCCGGACCTTCCACATCTTCACACCGGTCTAGACCGACCGATGCTACTGCGTGTCTTAGTCTTGGTCTTCATGAGTCTGCATCACTGCGAAGCGATTACGACTGACTCGTTCTCGTTCAAACTATCGTAGAAGAGCCCCACAGTTCAAGCCGAGATCGTCGACCCAAGTTGATTCATCATAGTCCTTCCATCGGACCAGGTACTCTCGGTGAGTCCGACCGAACCTGGTCTTCTTGGTCGACCGAACATCCAAGACCTTCTCCACTTCAAACTCGTCTTCCTCTAATGGTCGTTCCCAACTGTCCTCCGGCAGTAACGCTTCATCGTAATCAAATCTTTTTCTTCGTCTACCAGACAGGGAGTTTTGGGTCGATCAGGAAATTCTCGGACCAGCTTCAACTTGGACACATGCACGATCGGGAAGACCTTGTAATCTGTAACAGTTGTTACTAGACGGGCAGCGTGCTCACCGATCAGCTCGGCAACACGGAAAGGGCTGTGCCACATGTGAGCCAGCTTCTTCGCATAGCCCTCTTTAACTCGGTCTAGGTATCGCCATACCCTCGCCCCTATTTCTATACCGTGGGGTCGGACCTGGTCATTGGTCGGTCTGCCCGTTCTTGTGTGGCCTGACGCAGATTTTCGTTGACGACTTCTTTTGCATGCTGGTAGTGTTTCTGGACCTGCATTCACCAGCGTCGAGCATCGCGATCGCGGGTCCGGGTGCAACCGATAGGTATCGCAGCTTCCAGTGTCGACCGAGGGTCCCATCCATATGTCAGATAAAAAGGCGTTTCTCCTCGGACCCGATAGGTCGACGAGTTGAGTGCAAACACCAGCCTTTCTGCATACTCGTCCCAATCTCGCTGGTCTGGGTCAGCAACGTACATCTTGATCGCCCTCGTTATGGTCTGCACCATGCGTTCCGCCGATCCATTTTCTTGCGGACGATATGCCATCGTCGCACTCTGTTTCTGGCCCAGCATGTTATTGAACGACCGGAACACCTCGGCCATGAAACCGGGTTCTCGGTCGTGTCTGATGACCTCGATGGCGCCGAACCTTCGGAACACGCATTCTTCGTAACTTTTGGCGATCTGCTCGGCAGACCGGGAAGCACTTGCCTTCGCAATAACTAGACCGGTGAACAGGTCTACCCAGATCAACAACTCAGTATTGCCATATGTTGATTTAGGCAGCGACGGTATGTGGTCCATCGCTATGACCTGGAAATGGTAGGTAGCTTCGATATTTCCGGGCGATCGCCCCTTGATTACCGGTCTACCCTTTCCGGTCTCGCAATCCGTGCAACAGCCCACATATTTCTGCACACTGCGGAAAAGACCTCTCCAGTGGAAGTAAGACCTGATCTTGTGATAGGTCCTGCCTATGCCCTGATGTCCCCCTTCTAGACTCACGTGATAGTGATGAAGGACATCCGGCTGCAGCGACTCGGGGATCACTAATTTCGCCAGTCGGTCCCGGTTGCACTTTCTTGGTCGGCATCGCGGCAGTAATACAATAATCCATTATCATCCACTTCGTAGCTATCCGCGATCTTGATGCACTCTTTCGCTTGATCGTTCGTCAACTTGGACAGTTCACCACGCAGGCAGGTCTTCAGGTTCATAATCCATTCTTCTTCGTCCTGAGCCTTGAGGATCCGTTCCATCCTTAACTGTTGCACTGCATATTCGTTCAAACTTTCCTTCGGGAACGGTCGGCGAGACTTCTGAGCTTTCGATCTAGTCGCGACCATCACATGCACCTGGACTGGGGCGTTCTTGGGTCCGATCACCTCTGGGAGCCTGTTTATATTCACCACTTCATCTAGAACGGCCTTCTCGGTGATCGTAGCCCCGGTATGGTTTTGCATGGCCTTGGTCGCGAGGTAGTCGGCGCTTCTGTTCCAGTCCCGTTTCACGTGCAATAGCTCGTGGTTGGGGTGGTCCTTCAATGCCTTCATTACTCGATCATCTAGCGTCCTTAGTCGTGGAGCCTTGCAGTCGATCTCTCCGGTGATCTGCCTGATCACTAGGTTGGAGTCACCACATATGATGACTCGCCCCTTCTCTTGCGACGACAGCAGGTCCAGACATAGAAGTAGACCTCGGTACTCCGCCTCGTTAACAGTAATATCGGGCGTGAAATCGGCAGCCGCTGCAACTATAGACCCTTGTGGCAACTTCCACAATGGCACTATAGGCGCCAACCTTCTTCTTCACGCTTGCCGATCCGTTAAAACTTAAGTCCAAGAGCTCTTCATCATGGTCGACGGTCGGTGGCGGTCTCAAACTGACTGCCGAGGTTGCTTCCTCGGGGCAATTGCTATCAATGCCTCGTCCACTTCAGACCGAGGGGTGATACTGGCAGCTAATGTGCCCAATATCTCTTCCTCGCCCCCGGTGCACTTAACGACCTCGAGGGTCCACTACGACAAGACCGCCGACCATCTGCCTAGACGTCCGTCCATCCCATTGTCTGATAATAGCCAGGCCAAAGTAGACCGTATTGACAGGACCTTTATAGGTCGGCCGACCAGCAGGTTGTAACACACATCCAGAATTCGTAGCAACGCAGAACTTCTTTCTCGACAATTCCATAGTTCACTTCATTTGGTTTTAGCGTCCGGCTCGTAAAAGTGACTGTATGATACACACCATCGTGATCTTGCACTAAAGTGGCCGAGATAGCCCACTTACTGGCATATACAATAATGGTCGGCACTTTTTCGGGAGCGAAATGCTTGATAATCGGTGCCGTCGCCATCTTAACCTTCAACATACCAAAGGCAAAATGTGCACGCTTCATATGATCTTCGGCCTCCACTTGCGGACAAACTGCAGCAAGAACAGAGTCGGCGCCCTCCTGTAAAGTTGCCTGATCTCCTTCGCGCAACATATGATAGTCAACTTACCGGAGCTCGTACAGCACAGCCGCGTAGATAGCAAAGTCTTCAATGAATCGGCTATAATAATTCAAGATTCCCAGGAAGGACTGCATTTCTTTCAGCGATCTGGGTAACGGGAGGTTACTCAGCGAATCCAGGTCCTTGGGATTAACCTCTAGACCATTGTTCGAGACCATATGGCCTAAATAGGCGACCTTGTACATACCCCAAAAACTTTTCACGGCACTGATAGACAGGTTCCAGCGGTCGCATGTCTCCAACAATCGTTCAACCTTCTCACACAGATCGTTCCATGACGAGGAAGGTATCCGAATGTCGTCGATGTACGACCGCCTCCCTAGAACGGACGGTCCTCTTTCCCGATCGGGTTCACCTTCTCTAGACACATCATACTTTTCAACAGGGTCCCGATCGGTCTTGATCTTGAATTGTCCGTACAATGCGTTGTGTATCAGCCTTTGATAAATCTGGGGCGCGTTCTTCAGACCGAACGGCATACGATTCCACTCGAAAAGACCAAACGGTGTCACAAATGCGGAAATCTCACGGGCTCGATCAGTCATCGAGACCACCCAAAATCCACTTGCCATATCTGGCGAACAATACCACAAGGTCTTGTCGAGGTCTTCCAACAGATCATTAATCAGCGGCATCGGGTAAACCATGAGCTTAGTCAACCGATTTACCAGCCGATAGTCGATGCACAGTCTAATGTCAACGCCGTTCTTCTTGATAACAATTACGATCGGCGAGGCCCATGGCGAGGTCGACGGTCTAATAATCTTGATGTGACTAACAGTCCTTTAATAAGATCAGAAAGCTTTTCACGGTGCTGTGGCGCCACGCGTCGACATCGCTGGGCAATCGGCTTGGCATCTCTAACATCAATATCACAAATCGCACCACGGGCTGCAGGTGGTAAGGCATTGCACTTTCCGATCAGCAGATGTCTTTTCTTCCATATGATATTCTTCAACTGCTCGATCTGGTCTGGACTGTTAAGGTCTTGATCACCCACTTGTAAATCATCCATTGTAACTTCTGGCGAGTCGGCAGACACTTCAGGGAGGACTGCCATTTGTATTTCCAGCTCCTGAACGTACTGTTCCCCGCCTTCATGTATACAGACTTGTTCATCTTCTGGGGTGATATCACCTAGACCATCTGGACCGGCTGAACGCCCCTGGTCTTGATCGACGGGCTGTCGTTCACTCATATCGGTCTGATTAGGAATACTGTCATGGTCCGACCTAGCAACTTCATGTTCCCCTTCTTCCGTTTCTTGCTCCGCTGTCGCCTGGTCTTGTGCTGACACCACGTTGACTAGCCTCGGCTCGTCTATTTGATGGTCCACCGTTCCTGGTGACTGCGGCGCCTTTCTTCGGACCAACATCTTTTTTGGGGTGACATAACTTGGCCTTTCCACTAAAGGTGAGGTATCCTCTTCCACCGACCCATCATCGCTGATAAGATCGGTGGTCGATTGGTACGCCAGGTTTTGCCACTCGACATACCGCCTCGACCCAATCGAGACGAACCCCATCTTCCTTGGTACCTTCCCTTCTGCTAACCACATGCCGACAATAGTGTTATTGTCCAGTGTCAGCGGCTTGTCACCGATATTGGTAACACGGACAAAATCACGTCGACCAGCACTCTTTACGAAGGTCGAGACCCACCGATCGCCCCTGGTCAACCACAACTTCCTCGAACGGAGACCTTTCTCGACCGGGGTATCGGCAGACCGACCAACTGGGATAGTGAGGTCTTGGTCCCACCGGACCAGATCGGTATACGAACCATACAGAGGTCTTCGACCAGCCAACTGTACCTGGACCTCATCCGGAAGCGTAAGCACTCCATGTGACAGGTCTAGGCGAATACCAGCTGGGACCATGAAATCCATTCCTAGTAAAGCGTCTTGACCAGCCAACTTTTCAACCCAAGCGCTGAAAAAGTAGACCAGCGATCCCGACAAAGTAATTTTCACACGCGTTCTTCCTTCGGTCATATAAGAGTTTTTACTGATCCCGACGCATTCTTGTCTCTGGGTATCGTCTATACGACATCCGACCTTACGAGCAAAGGCGGAGTCGATTATCGATACTTCAGCTCCAGAGTCGAACAACATCGTAGCTTTCTGGTTATTAATCTTGTCACAGGCTTTCGCCTGCTTGAACCATTTATCAGGCGCGTGATACTTCCAGTATCCGCGGGATTCTCCAGGCAGCAAGTCCAACTGCATAACCACCTTGGTCCGGGAGTGTGGCGAAGCGAAGGCAAAAGTTTGGTCACCTTCTGTCAACGGTGTGCCGATCAGCTGGTCAGCGATCGGATTGGTGGACACAAGGGGGGCTTTTAAGTCTATCATGTCCAAGGAGGGTCAAGCACACGGATTTTGGTAAGTCACATGGCATTGCGTGTATTTTACATATTTTAGTGTTTGGTACATATTGGGACCGTAAGGTTAGTGGAAAAGAAGTAAATTGGCCTTGGAGTGGAAAGGAAGTAAATTGGTCTTGGATTGGAAAAGTGGCTAAGAGGTCCTAAGAGACTTTCAAAAAGTTTGGTTTTCTAAGTCGCCTTCGCACGTCGCGGAGTGTTTGGGGGCAGAGGGTCGAGTAATCCCCTCCTGCACATTATACCCGGCCGGGGCGCGTCGCAGACGCATTTGGCCCGCCGGAAGCCCTTCGACACGAGTGTCCATTGGTTGACTTCTCTCAAGTTTAAGTCACGTACGTTTGGAACGTACTACAAGTGGATTGGTCTTTACGTGGAGATATCGTTTGTGGAATTCACGAGCATATTGGATTTTTACGTGGAAATATTGGTTTATTATAACATTGGTTGGAGTTTAGACCGGCTTTGGTCTTCTCTCATATTGGTCAGGGGCTAGACCAGTTGAGTGTTCTGCCATCTATTATCTCATATTGGTTGGGTCTAGATCGATTGGACGGTCGACCCATTGGACTATACATATTTCGAGTGTAACCGGTCCACAAGTACCCAGGGTGAAGAGTTCCGCCCAGGGTACACCCCCCCAGTACGGTCTGCATACTATCAGACCCAAGTCAACCAGCTACACGATCCGCCGAGTGTTGAACTAGACCATTCCATCGGGTACACAAGGTGAGATGGCAACGCAAGATCAATCGGACCAGGCGTCTTCTGTTGATGATCGGTCGTCTTCTAGCAGCGGACGATCAGATCGGATCGCAAGCGAAGGTCAGCGGGGTACCCCCCCCGTAAGTTGGAAGGCTGGGCACGATGGTGGTCAGGTTCTCGACACAACTGTGTTCGATTTTGAACTTGACTCCACCACAATGGTGCGCGTGCCCGGATCATTTGGTGATCGTGGATATCACCGAGATGATGTCCGGTCAAAAGTTGACTTAAGTGATTTAAATGTGGAATCGTTCTGGAGAGGACATAAGGAAAAGCTGTCACCTTATGTTCTCGTTTTTGATAAAGACGGCGATGTCCGATCTGGACGGGTGGAGGACCAGATCGGGATTAATAAGTTTTTTTCCTCCCCATAAGGTTCCCACCGGAGCCGATCGGGACTATAGCAAGTTTTGCTATAGTTCCGGAAAGGATCAAGACTTTTGTCCTGATCCTATGCATTTATATGGAAAAATTGATGGAATAAAAAATTAGAACCAATCGGAGGCTGATCGGAACGATCCGATCCACATGCCTAAGGTCCCCAAGCAAAGGCAAGGAATGCCGCCCGAGGAGGACGACTTGGAAGAAAAGTCGCAGGTCGGGGATGTGGTTATTGACGAACAAGACCTGACCAGGATGTATTACATCCACGAGTTGAAGCGATTTATTCGTGAAGACCAGGTTATGCAAATTTTGAACTCCCAGATCCCTGATAACCTCCTCGGACCCACTACCGAGCCAATCCAGGGTGATCGACCACTACTGTTGGTGAAAAACTTGCTGGCGATGTTGGCTAAGGTCGGCATAAAAGTGCAGAACCCGGCCAACGTCCACAAGCTGTTTGATCTGGACACTCGCAGCCTGGAGCTGTCGATGTCGACCCTCCATGATCATTTGGTGCCGTTGGTTGGGGCAGTTTGCCGCCTAACTCCCACCGTGGCATTGAAGGCCGCCGAAGTCACGGCAGCATACGATGATGTGTTCTCCGACGATAAGTCGTTGTATCAGTCTCCACATGCCTCTAATAGCTCATCGGAGTTGGAGGTCGGTGTTGAGCGGATGAACATGGGGGCGGACCGTACCCCATGGGAGCATAAGAAAGACGTGCGGCAACAAGGGGCTGCATGCCGGTCGGGGCCTCAGGAGCCCCCACAGGTTTTAGTACCTCCAAAGGAGGATACCAACACGCTGACCATGACCCAAGCTAGCGTCCAAGCCATGTTTGAGGCAATTATGGAGCGTTTCATGGGAGACCGATGCCGATAGCCTCCGCGCCCGCATGCCCAGGACCGATCTGCCCGGCAAAATGTCAATATTTGCCGGGATGTTGATATGTAGTCAGTGGCATCAACGGATAAGGCTACCCGAGGTGGCAAACCAGTTGGCAGAGGAAGACGCAAGCCGCCGACAGCCTGACCGCGCCGATCAAGCAAGAACAGCGATTTCGACATGGAGTCGATCGGCGATCCGGATGACCACTACGGGTCAGACGGTGCAGGAGTGGGCAGAACTCTCAGAGCTAACCTAGCCTCTAGGACCGCCTTTGGTTTTGGATATACTGCCATCCCACGAATTTTCATGGCTGCGACTACTGATCTCAAGGATTTCACTGGCAAGGACGCCGACGAGGAGCAAGCCAGATCGTGGTTTGGTCGGGTCAAGTCTGCTTTCTTACGGGATCAGACACCAAAAAAGGAACGGTGTTTGATCTTCAGGGATCTGCTGAAAGGACAGGCGGCGAACTGGATCCAACATTTGTGTCGGGATGTCGATCTGACTGGGATTGCTATGTTCAAAATTTGAGCGCAGTACTGCAACTACGGATTCTTTACCGCCCGCAAATACCATCATATGCAGAAGCGGGGCGACGAGACGCCGATCGAGTACTTGCACCGCTTAAACGTGGCTGAAATTCGCGCCGGGATAGTGATCAAGTAAGGCAACCCGCCGACCGGTGCCGCTATGGAGCACGTGGGTCACTACATCAGTACCCTTGATGACCAAGAGCTGGCAGATCAGCTCACTCTGGTGCG
>CM047582.1:1753617-1768015 GCA_026184515.1 Peronosclerospora sorghi
ATGTCCCGACTATGTGCACCACGGTTGTACACGCAACTGTATACGCCTTTGTACACACAATCGTATACGATTACGTACCCGATTTTTTGTCCGTAATCGCCCCCCCTAAATTAGGCCCTATAATAAGGCCCTATAATAAGGCCCGTTATTGGGCCCAATTATAACACGCTTTACGACAGAAGCACCGACCACCTCGCGACCCAAGCCATGCGGGACCAGATAGGGGAGACGATCACCGAGGAGGCCGTTCTACATGAACTTATGGACATAAAAAGACTCCCGGAGTTGATCAAGCCCAAGGACAGCCCTGATCAGGTACATGTGATGGCGGCCACTATATCGCAATCTCAGAAGTCTCGCCGATCGTTCCCAAAGGAAAGGCTGAGAGAGTACGTTGTACAACAGCTAAGGGTGGAACTTTTCTCAAGGCGCAGGACGAAGAAGAGTGGATCGTCAACTTGAAGGCCTATCTGCGCGGTGAACCGTCCAAGTTAACGAATGATCAAGTGAAAGAGTGTACCAAGATCGCGAACAGTTACGATGTGGATGACAACGGATTGCTATATTACTGCCGTGACGTTGATCAAGACAGTGCCGATCGAGATCGACTAGCGAAATTGGTGATCCCTGAATTGCTACAGCCGGATGGCCTTCATGACTACCATGTGAGTCTAGAAGGGGGACATCAGGGCATAGGCAGGACATACCACAAGATCAGGTCCCACTTTCACTGGAGAGGACTTTTTCGGAGTGTGCAGAAATATGTGGGCTGTTGCACAGATTGCGAGACCGGAAAGGGCAGACCGATAATCAAGGGCCAATCGCCCGGAAATATCGAGGCTGCTCACCCTTTCTAGGTGATAGCAATGGATCACATACCGTCGCTGCCCAGATCGACGCGCGGCAATACTGAGCTGCTGATCTGGATCGACCTGTTCACTGGTCTGGTGATCGCAAAGGCTAGTGCATCCCGATCTGCGGAGCAGATCGCCCAGAGTTACGAGGAATGCGTGTTCAGAAGGTTCGGTGCCAGCGAAGTTATCAGACACGATCGGGAACCTGGTTTTATGGCCGAGGTGTTCCGATCGTTCAATAACATGCTGGGCCAGAAGCAGAGCGCGACGATGGCATATCGCCCGCAAGCGAACGGATCGGCTGAACGCATGGTGCAGACAATCATAAGGGCGATCAAGATGTATGTGGCCGATCCGGAACAACGTGACTGAGACGAGTATTCAGAGAGACTGGTATTCGCACTCAACTCTTCAACCGATCGGGTCCGAAGAGAAACGCTTTTTTATCTGGCATATGGATGGGACCCTCGATCGACACTTGAAGCGGCGATACCGATCGGCTGCACTCGGACCCGCGACCGCGATGCCCGTCGTTGGCGTATGCAGGTCCAGAAGCATTATCAGCATGCGAAAGAAGTCGTCAATGAAAAGTTGCGTCAGGCCACGCAAGATCGAGCAGATCGGAATAACGATCAGGTCCGCCCTCATGTGAACCAGGGGCGAGGGTATGCTTATACCTCGATCGGGTCAAGGAAGGTTATGCAAAGAAGTTGGCTCATATGTGGCACGGTCCTTTCCGTGTAGAAGAGCTGATCGGTGAGCATGCTGCCCGTCTGATCACGATCGGCACGGATTACAAAGTTTTTCCGATCGTGCACTTGTCCAAACTGAAGATGGCCAGAGAATTCCCCGATCGGCCTAAAACGCCCTGTCTGGTGGACGAAGCGGATAGATTCGATTTTGATGAAGCTCTGCTTCCGGAAAACAGTTGGGAAAGGCCATTGGAAGAGGACAAATTTGAGGTGGAAAGGTGCTAGATGTCCGATCGTTCAAGAAGACACCTTTCGGTCGTACCCACCGAGAATATCTGGTCCGCTGGAAGTATCATGACGAAGCAACTTGGATCGACGAACTCAATCTAAATTTTGGAGCACTTCTACGAGAGTTCGAGCGAGAACGAGTCAGTCGGAATCGCTTCGCAGTGATGAAGACTCATGAAGATGAAGATCAAGACACACAGTAGCACCGATCAGTATATCGATCGGTGTGAATATGTGTAAGGTCTGAATTATTGTTAATTAGTGTGGTGAACTGGAGTAGTGGAATGACGAACGTGGTGATAATTTTCGCGATGTGGATAGAAACTGTGTGTGATAACGTGTTGGTGCAAGTTTGGAGAAAGTGGTGAAATTTGGTCAAGTGATCGGGTGATCAGGAATTTGGAAAGAATGATGACATGTATTATGGATTATCTGGTCCGATAACTGCCGCATCAAGATTCTCAATCACCCCACAGACGACCGATAACTAATTCAGGATGGTTTTCGATCTGGTTCTGGTGTTGATTGCGCCAGGGCTCCTTCCGATCGTTCTGGATCAAAGCGTCCTTTAGGTCTGCGATCGGCTCGTCACAATGAAGACCGGGATACCAGACGCCGTCGTCAGCTAATACCCCGGCTTTCTCAACCCGACTCTTGGCCTTATGGAGAACCATAGGATATAAAAAAGATGTTGATGTCGCACTCGCGGGCCAGAACGCCTCCCAGAACGAACTGGCATAGGGTCTGCCAGGCCTCGCCCGCCCAACTTCGGCGCTTCTTCCGGTTTTTCTGGAATGAGATCAGGCCTTGCTCATGTTGCGCTCGATCAGGAGAAGCACTATATAGTGTGTAGACTCCCAGATCGCTTGGCTGTAGGCTGCATTGAAGGCCTTCACTCAACCTAAGAACGAGTCGATCCACGCAGTCACGCAAACATGGACCCCAGCTTGGGGCGGACGAACACTTTCCATGACTCATCTGCATACAGGCGGGCGATTTGTGGTGCTGTGACCAGGTCTGCCCGCCATGCAGAAGCGGCAGGGGACTTTGAAGATGGAGTAAAAAGACAGGAGTCTGGACGCGAGAGAGACCGGGATAGTATTTGATTGGTCAGGGATTATTGGTACAAGCTACCGATCTGCCACGATGACCATGGCGAAGTGGCATCTGAGGTCTGCGATGGGAGAGGTCGATCTCCGATCGACACCCCTTTCAATCGGGCGTGATTGCGCAGCTCAGATGTGCCGGGCTGGAACGAAGGCACCGCTCCGGTTGACTCGCGCGTCCGTGCATCACCATCACCCTGGGAGATGATCACCTTGTCAACCCCTGATGCAGGCTTCGCGGGAACAGGACCTCGGCGCTGATTGGATCGGGACTTGGACAAAACAGTGATCAAAAATTCCGAATCTTCCGATCCGTCCCCCGTATCCTCTCCGGAGGAGATCTCTATACGCTTGGTGTGAGCAGCGCGGGGGCGTAAGGGCGCATGCGATTTGGTGATGATAGACGTGTCACCTGCGTCCGATCTTGGGCTTGGGAGATGCGCCAGCGTCTTGGCTTTCTTATGAGGCACCGCTCGCTTCTCCTCGAGTTCGGAGTAGCGCGGTATGCCCCGCTCCCTTGAGCCCTTCGACACGCCCTTGAGCCCTTCGACGCGTCCTTACGCTTCTTGGAAACTTTTGGAATTTCGGGGTGCTTACTTTTATCCAATGATTGGCGTCGGGTCCGATCTTGGTGCAGATCGATCAGAGCGGCCGATGCAGATCGGTCAACGCTAGAGCCTGCAGCCGGACGACGGTGCAACAAGTCGGTGAACTGTTGGTAGCACCGGTTTACGGCCGTCCAGCGACGGTCTGACTCCTGGGTGCAGGCGTCCGATCGGCTCTGGAAGGACTCGACCTTCCCGATCTGCTCCCTTACCTCGACCTGCAACTCGACGATTTGCCTCTCCAGGTCACCATGTTGAGTACGGAGTAAAGTCCGATCGGACTGATCCTCCAACCTCTTCCGGTTGACCACCGTGAGCTGTTCCAGGAGGTGTGACATGTAGGCCTCCAAACGAGACAGATCATGCCGTGCGCCGATCAGCCCGTCCAAGATCGGTCGGAGCTGATCGCAGTGGTCATGCGACTGCCGATCAGCCGCGAATAAAGCGTCGAACGTTTTGGCGATGTCGGTGGACAACCGATCTGAACGCAAAGGAAGGTTAGCCCAGACCCAAGACGGAAAGCAGACCGATCAGCTTACCTCGCGTTGTTTGTTGGGCGATCTGGACCCGGAGATGTGCGTTTTCGGCGATCACTTCCTGCAACTTCGTGGATATAGGAATCAAAGTGTCCACCTCCTTCCGAAGTTGCAGGAGCGATGAATCCTTGATGGCCAACTGCGACTGGAGATCCCTGACTGTTTTCTGGAGCTGATCGACCTTGATCTGATGCCCATCCGGTTTGTCGGACTCTGGAGTGTTGTGAGGGATGGCAGATCGGGCCGATCTAGTAGGTGAATCGATATGGGGCGATGAGGAACGCAGGGCACCTGCAGCAACGAGAGTCAAGAGAGGTTACAAGACGATCAGGTGTACAAGGCAAGTACCTGGCGAAGGTGGACTCGAAGATCTTTCCATCGGTGAAGTCCGCTTCTGCGAAGGTATAGGATGTGGTGAGATCGGGTCGTTACCGTTGCGCGGCTACGACCAGACTCAGGGGCGGCTGTGGTGAAGCGGACTCAAGAATTTTGGTCGTTTTGCGTCAGCAGCACACCGATCGGCTTATCGGCGATCGGATTGGTGGAAATCAAGGAGGCTTTTAAGCCTATCGTGTGCGAGGGGTGTCAAGAACACGGATTTTGTAAAGTCACATGATATTGCGTGTACTTACATATTTTCATGTGTGTACATATTGGGGACCATAGGGGAATAGTTTTGGTTAGTCGTTAATTTTTTTGGCCTTTAACATTTAAAAAGAAGTCGTTTCTTTGCACTGTACGCTAGTAGCCTCTGCATGTCGCAGAGTGTTTGGAAGCAGAGGGTCGAGTAATCCCCTATATCTTGTTATACCCGGCCGGGACGCGTCACAGACGCAATTGGCCCGCCGGAATTCCCTCGACGGGAGCGCGTACTTGGCTCATCACTCACTTCAGATCGCACACGTTTGGAACTTGTTATTAACATCAATTGGAAAGGTTTACGTGGAGATATCGTTTGTCGGAACCTCAAGCTTTTGGATATGTCTGTTTGGTTGTTCTCGATTGGATTATTGATCTCTCGTTTTGGTTGGGTTCTGCGATCGTCTATACGCAATCTGCCCTGGAAGTATACTGGGATCAAATATATTGTGGATATTTGCGTATTTAGGGTGACGATTTCCGCCCTAGATAAACCCTGCCCATAAGCGGATCGCTACATTCCGATCTACACAAGTCCATATCGCGCGACGGTCCACCGAGTGTGTAGCCACCCAAACCAATGTGTACACCAGGTGAGAAACGTGAACGCAAATCGGACCAGGCGTCCTACAGCACTTATCGGTAGTCAGACAGAGACAGCCGATCCGATCGGAGATTAGACGAAGGTTCGCGGGGTACCCCCCCCCCGTAAGTTGGTCGACAGGGCACGATGGTGTCGGGTTCAGTACACTTCGGTGTTCGAATTTGAACTTGACTCCAACACATATTTACTCATTCGGGGTAACTCACAATCTCATTCGCCTAGCAGCATTGCACAGGCTATAAGGGAATCTACTCACTTCTTGCCTATACCGGCCAATCACGTCGGTCCGGTTAACATCTGGGTAAATGCCATGTCCTGCAGCAGCCGGGCAAGTTAATGTGGTGTGGAAGACTGTGCAGCATTATATTCACTGAAATATGGGCAGGTCAGTGCAACTTTGACTTACTTTATAGTATTTTGGTACTGCATATAGCACATCGCAAGTTTGAGAATAATGGTTAAGAACACCTGGAGTATGCGTAGGATGACATCAAGTGACGTTTCAACCTACACAGACATGGTTGAGCGCTGAAGAAACAAGTATCGTGCAGATCTCGAGGAACATCCCGGACACCTAGTTGGTTGTCGTCGGAACAAGTTCTTTGTAAGGTGTAGATGAACATAAATGCCCTTTATCGTTACAATACGCCGGCCATAACCCACATTTCCCTTAAATTACACAGTCTTTCCCTTTATTGTTTTATCACATAACACATATGACCGCCCACTCAAGTGACTCTGTCAGCTCCGTAACAGCAGTTGATTAGTTCAAAATTACAAACTAGCATGCTTAGCGGTAGCCCTTGGGCAGGTGCGAAACGATTATCCGAAACAAACTGATGTGCCATCCGCATCTTTGTACGTCTAAATAACGCTGAACTGGTTGCAACTGGCTAACTTCTTTCATCTAAGTTCCACATTTTCAGGGCTAATCTATCCACCCAGGAAAATTATGCAAATACATGCCATAGTAGTCGAACGTCGGTGCTGTTTGGACTTCCTCCTCACTAAGACCATGTAACCGCAAAGCACTTTAAACATATTCCTCCGGTGCTCTGGTCTTGCTCCAAATTCTCGTCTTCACCATGAGCTCATGTGAATCAAAGTTGATATGAACTTGCAATAGATGAGGGACATTTGACCCATACCGGTCGAGAATGTACCTATCCAAGTCCTTGACGTAGGTTTCATACAGAGAGTATGTATCAGATCTCGCTTGGCGCGAGAGGCGCACGCGGTTGACCTCGAGTTTCTTCCAAATCTCCAACGTTGGGACTTCATTTTTCACCCAGTGTTCGATCAGGTATTGACGTCTGTTGTTTCTATATATCTCCAGGAAGAGAAAATTCCGATGCGTTTCGAGAACATCACCTTCGAGGCCGGTCAAGCCCAAGTATCCCTTACAACATAGGTAAAATATTCATCCTCACTAATTTCCCACTGTCTCAGTTTGTTTTTCACAAAGGCTTTATAGTACTTGTAGTTGAGATGACGAACAAGCTCCTCTCCGTAGAGCGTGTCCAAGCTTAGATGCACCAGGACATTGTCAACATGTGACCCATCCTCGAACCATTTTCTTAGTTCGTGGATTACGAAGGCTTCGACACAGCCCTTTTACTTATCGAAAAAAGTTCGCGGTCTGACCGTATCGGTTTCTTCGACGCGACCGGAACATTCCACTCTTTGTATTCGTATTGATAGAGCGACTTTACCAACCTGTCTTCGTTTTTCTGGAAGAATAGCTTCAAGAAAGTTGGATATTGTCAATCATCCGTCAATACGGATCTGACGGGTCGACCGTGCAAGTCCTTCACAAGCTTGAGTTGGACACGTGAACTTCGGAAATACGCTATACTCGTTTCCAGTGATTATCATGTTAAAAACTTAAATAGAAAGTCTTAAACACTTCCCGCGATCAATACTCATCTGCTGACAAAGTTTCAGCACGGGAGGATCAGCGTGAGAGGCAAGTAAGTAAGCGCCGTTTAACATCCGTAGAGAGTTCAGTAGAAGTGCACACTGATTTATATGCAAAAAGGAAAAATAAGTATATTATGTATGGTTACTTAAGTAGCTATCCGGTAATAAATGCAACTTAATCCTGTAACCGCCATTATATGCATAAATGTATGCCGTACCTGACAGCCAATGGGATTCCACGATTCCGGAAGAGTGCAAAGTCCAAAATGGATACACACTCTTCCAACACTCCTCCTGGAAGACCGGAGGCTATACCCTCATCATCACTGCAGACCTAGAGATGCACGCAACACTTGAATTCTCTGCGCACCTAAGTCCTTGGTCAGTAGATCAGCTAGCATTTCTTCACTTGTTCACTTGGAACATGACTTGCAGAAACGATGCCCTTCCGTGTGTAGTCCTTCAAAAACTTCAACTTGATATCCACGTGTTTCGAACTTGCTGCACTTGCCTCATCTTTCAATTGCTTTATGGCCGCTTGGTTATCAATCTTGAACATAAGCGGTGTCTTGGCATGCATACCGATTTCTGCAACCAGCTCCCGCAATCCTAGCGCCTATTTACCAGCCATAGCCGCAGCAACGAACTCCGCCTCTGCGGTCGACAATGCACCCGCTGTATGCTTTCTTGCAGGCCCAATTTACAAGCATTCCATTGATGAACACCACCATTGCCGAAACGCTTTTTCGATCCGCCTTGTCGGCAGCGAAATCTGCATCACTATACACCATGATGCGCAGTGGCATAGGCAGATCTTCATCATGCTTCAGTGCCAGCTTGAGATCACTCTTTCCCTTAAGGTACTTGAGGATCCTCTTTGCAATCTTGTAGTCGCCCAGCGTGGGTGCATGGGTCTTAAGTGTGGCGCGGTGCACGGCGAACGAAATGTCAGGACGCGTGCACCGGGCGACCCATAACAGACTGCCCACGAGCGACTGGAATTGCTTAATGCTCGGCATATTTTCCTTGGATTTCACCAAGAGGAGCTCCTGAACTCCTCATCTTCATCGAGTGTCAGAACCGGAGTCCGGGCTGGATTCATCTTTTCCAGCTCGTGCACGCTTAAAATTTCCTTGATCGTGCTTTCCTGGTCTAAGACGTAACCGCTCGTCCGATCACACTGAATACGAATGCCAAGAACCTTAGTAACGCTTCCCAAGTCCTTCAATTCAAGCACTCGCATGTTTGCAAAAAACTCTTGCACAATCTTCTCACTGGTTCCAGTGACCAGGAGGTCGTCGACGTACGCGCCGACCACAACCGTTTCGTTTTTCGCGTGCTTGACAAAAATGCAGGTGTCTGTAACAGCACAAAATCTAACTTCATCAGTGTCTCGCACAAAAACTGATGCCATAGGCGCCCAGCCTGTTGCAAACCATATAGGTTTCTCTTCAGTTTGAGCGCGAGCTCCTTCGGTGATTTCACACCAAAATCACGCAATTTTTCCACTGTGATCTCCATGCCTTGTGGCACCTGTAGATATATCTCCACGTCATCTTCGGACTTTGCCTTGGTGTAGGCAATGGGCACATCACCATGGCGTGCCGCTACTCCCCATACTTGTGCCAACACAAGGAAAAATTTTACGTTGTTCAACTCCATAACGGTCGAAAAGGTGAAAAAATAGTCTGCGCCGAAAACTTGCTTATCACGTCTGGCGACCAATCTCGCCTTGTACTTCTCGACTGAACCGTTTGCACTGACTTTTGTCTTGTACACCCACTTGGTCGGGAGAAGTACCATGCCCTCAGGGAGGCGCACGACGTCCCATGTTCCTAGGTCCTGTAGAGCCTTGCGCTCCTCCATTTCCGCTTGCTTCCACATCGTGGTTTGCGATCCACCATGCGCCTCACGATAATTCTTCCGATCCGGCTGCATCATCAATCCACTCGGTGGTTCAACACCTGGCTCGCAAACCGCGTAAACACATAGGGCGTTTTCGGCATTTCCACCATTTTCGGTAATTTTTCGAAAAGTCATCACTTGTAGCTGCCCTTTTAGCCCTCGACGCTTCATACTCCTGCCCTTTGTCCGTCTTCTTTGGCTTTCTGCGTGTCTTCCGCGCGCCTTGTTCAGCGTTTTAGGCGCGTCTCGGCGTGGCTGCAGGCTCCGGTATTCCTCCACTTTCATGCCCTGAACTCGACGTATTTGCATCGGTCTTTCTCGAGCTCGATTCAGCCAAATTTTCCAGCTCTTGGTTGCATTCACCTTCTAAAACCTTGGTGACTTTATCGCTCGTTTCAGGGATGAGCGTTTCGATCGCGGTGACATGCCTCGTCACCACGACCACCCTGTCCTTCAACAACAGCACTTTGAAGCCCTTCGTCTCATCGCTTTTCCCCAGGATGAGGGCGCGTTCAGCGTGCTTCGTCAATGTTTTCTTCTTCGGGTCCCTCCAAACAATGCACGGTTACCCAAAAACCACAATGTCATTGACTGCCGGCCGCTTGCCGGTCAGCACTTCGAGCGGCAAAATTCGTCCAATATTCGATCTTGTCGGAGTACGGTTGAGTATGTATGCAGCATACTCATCCACCTCCGACCAATACGTCAAGGGTACACCAGACCCGAATATCATGCACCGGACCATGTTGAAAATGGTCCGGTTCATACGCTCCGCCTTGCCGTTCGAGGCAGGGTTTCCAGGCTCGGTTACTTGGCGGCGGATACCGGTCTGTTTAGAAAACAGATCGACGTTCCGATACTCTCCTCCACCATCAGTGCATAACACATGCACTCTGCACGAAAACTCATTTTCAAACCAGGCAATGAAATGCCCGAACATTCGCGCCGCGTTGGCCTTCATGCGCGCTGCAAAAACCCTCACATAATTCGAAAAATGGTCAACAAAATCGACCAAGTAACGATTGCCGCGCCTGTCCCAGGGTTGATCGGACCCTTGAGGTCACTGCAGATCACTTCTCCTGTTCGGTCAATCGGGGCTTTGCTTCCCGAATCCGCCTTCGGCTGCGCCTTTCTGGTGGCCTTGCCCTCTGCACACGTAAGGCAATTTGGCCGATTTGTGTCCGTTAGGGCAATACCAGATCAGGGGTCCCTGGCCAACCTTTCGATGGTATCATAGGCTAGGTGACCCAGGCGCGTATGGAAATGGTGCAGGCTGCCAGTGTGTACGTCTGAACCGACGTCTTCCAACACACTGTTTGCAACCATGTCTCCGAAATCCTTTGAAAAATCATTAGCCTTTTCGTCCTTCGGTTTGGCGATGAACACCGATCCATGGGTCGTCACATTGAAAAGGTTTTCATTTTTTATCATCACCCGCAGCTTGTGGCCATCATCGACAATGGCGCAACCTTTTTCACGCAGTCGGCCAAGCGAGATCAGCTTTCTGGCTAGTTGCGGTGCGAAGTATACTTCGGTCAAGATAACGACCGTTTCACTTCTGTCGCACGTCCGCAACGTAAGCCGACCGACCTTGGTAGCCTGCAAGATGCCACCATTTGGCAATGCAAAAGTGTCATCGGGATCACAATCTTTAGTATTTTCCAACAAGTTTGCGTTTGACACTAAGTGTCTACTTGCACCACTATCAAGTATCCAAACATTTTCATTGCCACTTTCATTACCACATGCATTATTATATGCATCTACGCTGGTTTCCATAGTAGAGAGCACGAAACGCTTTGACGACTTGTCATTGCTGTAACAGGGTTACATTCTGGTTATATTTAGTTATGTTGAGTACGTAAGTACACTACGGTTGGGGTCAATATTGACCGGTCCGAAAGGTTTGGACCTATTGTTTATTTTAACCAATCAGGGAAGGAGCCCTTGGTGGAGGCGTGGCAGCCTGCCACGTGTTGATACACAGGTGTGTACATTACATTTTGGCTAGGTACGAATGGAGTAAGTTCTACTTAGTATTACATATATTTTACAT
Source organism: Peronosclerospora sorghi (assembly GCA_026184515.1). Lineage (NCBI taxonomy): Eukaryota > Oomycota > Peronosporomycetes > Peronosporales > Peronosporaceae > Peronosclerospora > Peronosclerospora sorghi. Next base: position 1,764,823 of record CM047582.1, read on the forward strand.
TAGTTTAAATTTCTTTCGGCTAATTACATATTAAATATACATTCAGTTTACATTTCACCCAAAAGACTGCTAGGCGCACGACCTCGACCGGTCGCGCGCGCAGTGATTGTTGTAGTGTAAGGGAAGTCCTTCCCTTATCTACCCCCTTATTAAGGGAGCCTTGTATCAAGGCGTTAGCTTGTGCTAACTTGTAAACCAAAGGAAATCTTGGCCCCGAGTAAGAGAGTACTCTCTTACTAAGCCCTTTTATAAGGGCGTATCGGCTAAGTAGCGGCACATCGCCGCTTTAGGAAAGTCGTCCTCTGTGCTCTAGCCGCACCGTGCGTGTACGAAACGGCTACATCTGGTAGCACTTGTAGTCAATCCAGCACCTGTGTTGGTAGGCTACGACATTATCTGCAAAGGATGAATCAGGACGATTGGGAAAGGTTAACCCTCGTCCAGCAGGAGGCCTTTAACAGGCTGTTATCCATACTGGGTGACGAAGGCATGCAGCCCCTAGTGGAGCAGGGCCTTGAGGCCGTAAAGGCGAGGGTAAATGCCCTCTTTGCCCATGAGGCGAGTTGTAGTGGAAGTCATTCCACGTCCACGGGGGTGCGCCCCCCCCGTTGTCCTTTAAGATAAAGAAATTCACCGGGGAAAAGGGTGAAAACCTTTATGTGTGGCTTCGAGAGGTCGAAACGGCCTTCGCCACAGCGAATGTGATCGCAGATCACTTGCAAGTGGGACTTGCACTGACCTATCTTACGGGTAAGGCCCGTTCATGGGCGTTTACGTGCTCGGATTTGGTCATGGACGTGTTCTCGACCTGGGAAGTCCTTAAGCAAAAGCCTATGGGCATGTACGCCACGCCTGATCTGGTTTTCCAGAATAATCTGGCGTTTCTCAGGTGCCGTCAGGGCAATAAGGACTTGGAAACATATATCCAAGAACTTAAGACCCTGTTGGCAGGAATGTACGCGAAATCGTATTCGGACGATGTGTCCATTCCCGTGTTTACGGGAGGACTGATAGAAGAACCAGCACGTTCGGAGCTTTTCCGATGCCGACCCCAATCTATGGGGGAGGCGTTTAAGATGGCGTTTAACGCCGAGAGGAACTTTCGTTCCTCTAAGGTGGGTCCCGAACCCATGGACCTGAGTCAGGTTGAAGCGGAAGATAAAGCTTCCGCTAAGAGACACGCTGACTCTGCTTCGCTGGGTTCTGAAGCGAAGCTCCTGGCTATGCTGCAGAGGAATGGACGGCTGAGATGCTTCCTGTATGGAAGCACGGATTATCTGCGGAACAGATTTCCGAGAAACCCCAATCGAGACTCTCGCTTTAAGGGGCCGAGGGTAGGTAAAAAGCCCTCGCCGAAGCCGTCGGGAAACGACGGCTCCCAGTAGGTGCAGGGAGCCCTACTGGGGGATCCCTCAGTGCTGTTAATCTCCAGAGTAGGGGAAGACAGCACAAAGCCCCTAGGGAAACGGTGCTCTCTAGCACCGAGTTGGTGTACAGCCAGGTTTGATGGCCGTCCTTGCGGACGTAAAAGGCTTTGATAAGCCTTGGAGAGTCTTGATAGACTCTCGAGCGTCTGACAATTATGTTAGACGGGCTTCTGTAGAGAAGAGTCGGCTGTATGGCGAGGACCTAGAGGCACGTTCTCGTGACGTTGTCACGGTCCGTCTAGCGACAGGCGTACATGTTTCTGTACCCAATGTCTCGATTGACCTTAAGCTGAAGTTTGCAGACTTCGACAGCTTAGAACGTTGCCTAGTCCTGGATTTGGACTCCAGGTATGACCTCATTCTGGGCATGAAATGGCTGGAACGCCACGAGCCATGGATAGACTTGAAGTCTAAGTCCATTGGCTCAACGCACCCGCGATCGGGTAAAGAATTGGCGAGTCATGAACCCACCTTTGCTCGATCGCAAAAGCGATTCTGGCGAAGGATGCCAGAGACTGGAATGTCTGAGGTGATCATTCCCAATGAGGTCAAGGAAGTGTTCCTTGACGAGGGGGATTCGGCGGTTAATCCCCACGCCGATATAGGCGAGACTGGTGAGCCGCCAGTGATAGAGGTGGATTCCCTGAGGATAAGCGTGAGGCGCTTCCTAGAGAAGAGACACGAGGTTTTTCTCTTCTGCAGGTCGGGGTTCCCGACCACGTCGTGTTCGGAGAGAACTTTGCGACTCCAGTTGTAGGGGTAGAGACCCCTGTGGTTAAGTGCGAGGCGCTTCCAAGCGGAGAGACCCGTAGTTCGTCTCTCCCGCATGTCAGAATTGATTCCGACCACGCGGTATTAGGTGAGACCGGCGAGTCACCGGTTGGTAGAGGTAACGACCTCTGTGGATAGGCGCGATGCGCTTCCAATAGATGGGGCAATTGACTCCCCCCATCTGGGTCCCGACTTCCTTGTGTTACACTTGGTTTTTGTATGGAGTAAAAAAGAAAGGTTTTTGAGGGCCGCCAGAGATCTGCGTAGTTCAGGGGAAATTTCGTTCTATTAAGTATTACTACCTCCTACATCAACGTCAATCACTTTTTTCACCCACTACTTTGTGGTTACTTCAGCGCTGACTTCAATACGTGGCAGTTACAGCTGAGGCCCTCTGTAACCTGATTGATCATCCTTGAGAGCTACCACTGATTCCCTCTGTAACCTGATTGATCATCTTTAACAGTTACTTCAGAAACCCTCTGTAATCTGATTGAGCGAGTTGGCCGTCGCGAGGTGGCCGTCGCGAGGTGGCCGTCGCATGTCACTCCTGATTGGCCAAAATTCCACTTATTTTTCCACATTCATACCAATCACAAACAAATTAGCCGTGAGCGAGTTGGCCGTCGCATGTCACTCCTGATTGGTCAAAAATTCCACTTATTTTTCCACATTCATACCAATCACAAACAAATTAGCCGTGAGCGAGTTGGCCGTCGCGAGTTGGCCGTCGCGAGGTGGCCGTCGCATGTTACTCCTGATTGGTCAAAAATTCCACTTATTTTTCCACATTCATACCAATCACAACAAATTAGCCGTGAGCGAGTTGGCCGTCGCGGGTAGCCTCTGATTGGCTGAAAATATCTTTTCCATAATAAAATACTTAACCACTTGAAAACAATCGAGAACACCCAAGCCGATCAACTGGGGCAGCCGAGGGCGCATAACTTTTCGTTGGCTTCACCGCCATGAACGGACCCGCCGTTGTACTAGTA
>CM047582.1:1790915-1802593 GCA_026184515.1 Peronosclerospora sorghi
GGACGATCGACCTATTGGAAGTTATCTCTTGGAAGTGTTTTTGGTCTGTTTGTGTCTGGGGTGAAGAGTTGAAGAGTCCGCCCCAGACATACCTACCCAGATCGGTCTTCTATATTCAAGACCACTTCAATCCAATCTGCGATCCCGATCCACCGAGTGTGTAACTATCCCATTCCATCGGGTACACAAGGTGAGATTGACACTAAACAATCGGACCAAGTGGGTTCTGATGACGACCGGTCGTCTGCTTGCAGCGGACGATCGGACCAGATCTCGAGTGGTGGTCCGCGGAGTACCCCCTCCGAAAGTTGGAAGGCTGGGCGCGATGGTGGTAGTCAGGTTATCGATGCTAATGTTTTCGATTTCGAACTTTACTCCACCACACTGGACCTTCTTTCAGGCCACCCATGAACACGGGAATGGACATATCGTCCGAGTACGCTTTCGCTTACATCCCTGCCAACAGGGTCTTCAGTTCTTGGACATATGTCTCCAAGTCCCTAGTGCCTTGACGGCACCTCAAAAACGACAGATGATTCTCGAAAACCAGATCAGGCGTTGCATACATATCCATAAGATTTTGCTTAAGGAGTCCCCAGGTCGGGAACACGTTCGTGACCGAATCCGGACACGTAAACGCCCATACACGGGCTTTACCCGTAAGATGGGTCAGTGCAAGTCCCACTTGCAAGTGATCCTCGATCACATTCGCTGTGGCGAAGGCCGTTTCGACCTCGCGAAGCCACACATAAAGGTTATGACCTTTTTCACCGGTGAATTCCTTTATCTTAAAGGATAACGGAGGGCACACCCCCGTAGACGCAGGATGACTTCCGTGAAAATTCGCCTCATGGGCGATAAGGGCGTTCACCCTCTCACTCACGGTCTCAAAACCCTGCTCCACAAGGAGCTGCATACCATCGTCACCCAATATGGACAACAGCCTTTTAAAATCTTCTTGTTGGACGGGGGATAGCTTACCCCAATCCTCCTAATTCATCCTTTGCAGAGGATATTGTCTACCAACACAGGTGTTGGATTGACTACAAGTGCTACCAGATGTAGCAGGTGCGTACACGCACGGTGCGGCTAGCGCACAGAGGAAGACTTTCCTTAAGTGGCGATACGCCGCTACTTAGCCGATACGCCCTTATATAAGGGCTTAGTGAGAGATCGCTCTCTCACTCGAGGCCAAGATTCCCAGAGTTTACTTGTTAGTAAACACTAACGCCTTGTTACAGGCTTCCTTTAGAAAGGGAAAAGCTAAGGGAGGTAATCCCTATGGCTTAAACACTCACTGCGCGCGCGACCGGTCTGGGTCGTGCGCCTAGCAGTATTAGAGTATTTTGTAAACTGATTTATATTTAATATGTAATTAGCCTAAATTAATTAAACTAATGTAAACAATATGTAATACTAAGTAGAACCTACTCAATTCGTACCTAGCCGAAATGTAATGTACACCACCTGTGTACCAACACGTGGCAGGCTGTCACGCCTCCACAAAGGGCTCCTGCCCTGATTGGTTAAAATAACCAATAGGTCCGAACCTTTCGGACTGGTCAATACTTGACCTTAACCGTTGTGTACTTACGTACACCAACGTAACCAAATGTAACTCTGTTACACGAAGAGCAGTTCAATTTGCTGTGTTGCGTTACATAGCATTCGCATTATTCTCCAAAGTGGTTTCCACCTGTTTGGGCTTTCCGTGTTCATTAAGGCTCAGGCAGGATATATTCAGTGAGACCGTCCATTTGTCACATGTGTCTCTATCGTCTCCATGCAAGATTGTACTTTTCTTTTGATTTGAATAGCCAAAACGTAGTCGCTTTCACCATGAGGGACTGGACTGAAACCAGTAACTAACAGGATTGTCATGGATTTCGGTATTACCTGTGGGCGAGACAACATGTTACCTGAGCTATGAAATTTGAATATTACCACTAGAACATGTGAAGAAGCACATGGAAGATTTTGGGGTCAACTGTTGGGAACATGGACGGGCCATACGATGCAGAAGCGACGCAGGGTACAGGTACATGCTGGTAAGCGACAGACGGATGATATATCAGGTTGATTGGTCGATGATGCATATCAGGATGGGTAGAGTTGATTGGTCGATATTAGGTAATTGGTTGATTTTAGGATATAAGGATAAATAAAGTTCTGTTTTTGCGTCCGATCAACACGATCATCGATTGGGACAGCGTGATAACTTCGCGCCTCCCTTTCATTGCATACGCATCTTTTCACACGTCCCGGGCGGGAGCACGTAGTGCACTTTTTTTGCCCACCGGCAGACGTAAAGTTCCTGAAGAACTCGTCCTCAACTCCGCCCGCTGTGTCAGCGGCTCTTTTTTGGAAAGGCTAGTGGGAGGGAGATCGAGCCAAGTGTTCTCACCTCTTCCCCCATTGGTTTCCATCTATCCTCTTGAAGTTCGGATGCTTTTAGCGCCCCTTGGGAACTCTAGGTGGATTTTTGTACAATCCGTCGATATGCACATAAAAAGTGCAGATAGACCCTCTTCCTCTTAAGTTTAAGCTAGGAATACAATTATATTGGGTATTTCCTTAGCGATATAGGCTTCAGAGGCTGGACGATCAAGTGGTGAAGACTTCCGCCGCGTGATCAAGTACCCCTTCGCTGACTACCACTAGATCGACAGCCTCGATCTGCAATCATCGATCCGCAATCTCTCCAATTCGCACTAGATCAACTGGGTCGATCTGCGATCTGCGATCATCGATCAGCGATCATCGAGATGCGATCTTCGCCCCCCCCCGTTTTTTTTCCGGGATCTCGAATCTGCGATTTTCCACTAGATCGACACCAGTCGATTTGCTACGAATTCGCTCGATCTGCATCGGAATTGCATTTATCTACGTCCCCAGTCACCTGGAGAGCGACCCACGCCCAAACCGTCGGGTACACAAGGTGAGCAAGACATAGGCCTGTCACAGAACAACCGGAGGACCCCCTTCGTTAGTAGTCTGGGCACTGTGGGAACGACTGTCCAAGCCTCAAAATTTTGGCCAGCCGCTCCACCACAAACAGATAAACGGGGTGTTGGAAGTGCGTGTACCCTTTTTGTGTATTGTGTTTTTGAGCCCTTACAAGATGGTGAAAAACAATTGGCTGAAAAGGGGGCATATGTTTTGGGTATACATTGACGGTTACTTTTAAGTTGCATTTTGGTATGACTGTATCTTAAGGTAACTTTACATAATACATTTTTCAATTTTATCCCTTTAAGACAACTCAATTGAAACTGAAACGGTACGTCGACGTCGACCATCGCGCACCAGCCAACCTCTACGTAAGATCCTACCTGGTCAAAAGTGATCAGACCAGGTAGTTCAAGATCTAACAAAGTGAAAATAAAATTACGTTTATCTTTAACACGGGGCGGTCAGGCTGGAGGCCATCCGAAAGGTTGATGACGGCGGTATACTGTGGAACGTCGGTTTTTGAACGCGTGCAGTCATTTTACGCGATTGCAATATATGCGCTATTCCTCACCGCTAGCGGGTTCTGTCCGCCACGGAATGTGCTACGTCAGTTATTACTGTTAAGAGTATTCATAAGACCGGTCTTTTTTTAAGGCCGGTTATGATTGGTACTTTTATTCGAAGTAGCAATATTCATATCGTACTTAATAGCAAAAACCTCTATGAGTTTGTTCTCATTTTTAATACATATGTTTTTTCGGGCACTAAGAAGTGATGTAGACCACACAACAGATGGAAGTGTACCATGAACCCATACAGACGTCGAGGCTACGGAGGAGCTGGAGCTGCTACGGCTTGGGCTCTATGGACCAATTTTGAAGGTGGGGGGGGGGTTCCGAACGTACGCACAAAACCGTAGGTGGGTGGACTTCTCACAGTGACTTGATGCTGCCGTTGCGATTGCGGTGTCAAAGCAGGCGTCCGCACATGTTCGTCAATCCGCACGCCTGTCCACCCACTTCAAACATGTAGAGTGTGTATTGCGTGCGTCCCATCCTGCATTTCTTCACTCCTATCAAGCGAACGAGATCGTGCTCGATATCTCTGATCGCCAGCACGGCTCTGTGATCGATAGAACATGAACATGAAGCTCGAGTCCACGCGTCGAGATCTCCGTCCCCCATCCTCCCACTCGTCGAGGCCTTGGTCAAGGAAAGCCTTGGCTGACGCAATGGATCGCTAGCAAATGGGTGATCGATCATCACGGTCATGGAGGTCGATCGTCGAGTGGATAGAGTTGACTGGTACTCCATCGCCTTCACGCGTCTCGGGAATGACTCGAGGGTAGAACACACGGAGCATCCACTGGCGAAGGAAGTGGACTTGTATTCTCTCTCTCTTTCATCTTGGATCGATACATACTGAACTTGAAACACTTCGACGATGTCTCGAGGCTACTGGTATCATTGTGATGAAAAGGTGCGGGGAGCAGTCCATGCGACTGCACTGCACTGTTCACCACGTGGGACGATGATGATGCTTCGGTGGCTAGTGAAAGAACCTTCTACCCATGCAACCCTTTGGATCCTTCTACCTGGATAAGCGCCCGGGGCATCCCCTTCATAGCGCAGACGTATCGGGACGTGGCGACGTTGTTCCCGTGGCTTTTTTGCCCACTGACGCCCTCGACCGACGCTGATAAAAGAGCATGTAGGCTTCACACTGCAACACGTGATCCAAGGACACGCGCTTGACCAGTGTATCCGAGACATAATACCACAGGCGCGACGGAAGCGTCTCGTTTCGTGTCGACAGGCCACTGCCATCGTCCGTGGTCGCGAGCGAACTCGTGCGTCCACGCTGAAGCAACCGCGCTTCGCGTCGACGCGAGCGACTGACGTAGGCCACGTAATGCCCCGAGCGTCGCGTGCCTTTATGGACAATCACGGCAATCAGTTGGTACTCGAGCTCATGTTGTTGGTTCGGACAGGCCTCGCCCCGTCCTTGACGAAGCGTCTCACTCACATACCGCGTCATATCGAGTTTCTCGGGAAACGCAACATGGTGCGTGAGTTTCCGCGCGCGACCGAGGCGTTTGAGATGCACCACGAGCACACGCGGCAAAGTCGAGACCACGACGTGCATGGATGCGTCCCGCAAACAAATCTCCATGTCGGGCTTGGGACTCGACTTGAGACACTTTGTTCGAAGGAAGCGCACGGCAGCGCTCTGGGCTTTCGGTTGACGGGAACACTGGTCACAGTCGTAGCCACTCTTGGTGTCCACGAGCAAGTGCGTCTCGGCCACGAGCGTATTTAAACAATCCGTGAGGTGCCACGTGGGATCCGGTCGGTCCGGTACGGCGACACTTAGATGAAACGCGTCTTCGACGATTTCCGTGCGGTTGGCACACGCTTTGCACACGACAACGGTCGTGAGGGCGCCACCGAATAAATGGCGCGTGAAATTCAAGCTGGAGTACGTTTTCCGCTTGGCCGCACGCGCGTGGCGCACGGTGGAGGGACGGGACGAGAGCGACGCACGTGAGTGGACCGCGGCAGCCTCGAGCAGCATGTCGTCTTCATTCAGATGCAGTCGCTTGGCCAACAAGTGGCGCACGTCCTTGACGGTCGCGCTCGTGGGGACTTGCATGGCAATCGTCTCGCCCGTGTCCGTACGGACAAAAACTTGTTTCGTGTCCTCCCTGTCGACCGTGTCGACGTCACGTTCCTGCTCGTGCGCTGCGACTGGGGCCACACCCGTAGTTTCCGTCGGTTCCGTCTCCGTCAGGCCGTCGTCCAGATGCCACGTGCCACTTTCCTCGTCGTCCAAGAGTTCCGACGACGTCGCGGTGCTGCAACTACTGCTTGTCACGTAGTCGCACGCAGCAGGCTGTTTCCCACTCTTGTGGTCCTCCGGCACCGGCGGTATCGGCGGATCCACTTCTTCGTCAATGGCCCAGAGAAAACTGAGAAACAATTCATGCGCATCTTGCTGGTCCGTGCCACGAAATTGCGCACATTTCTTGCGCATTTCTTTCAGCAGGGGGGCCACGGTGAGGACGGGCGACGAGCCCGCGCGGGACCGTCCACTCGTGTCCTTGTCCCCTGCTTTCTTCCCACTTGCCACGTCTTTTCGCGCCCGCTTCTTGATCGTTTCGTGCAACATGCTACGCCAACAACAAGAACAACAACATCCCAGTCAGTGGGTCCATCCACGTGCGTTCTGGCGCGACACTGACGTACGTAAAGGTGGTCAGGATCGGGCTGTCCGTGGTCTCAAAGACTTCGTGCGCATGTAAATAGTCGGGGGAAAAATGCGCCGCGGTCAAGAGCGCTTGGATGGACGCATTAAAGTAGCACGTATTGCCCACGTTGGTAAACCCCACGACGCTGGACGGGACGATCGTGCCACCACTGGCACGCGCAATCGGCGACGACACGAGCGTCTCCGCTGCCGTCGTCCTGCCATGTCGTCGACGTCCCTTTTCATCGCGTGCTTTGAGACGGAGCGGGGTCGTCCCCACCACTACGAGCTTGTCGTCGTCGTCGTCGTGCGTCGTCGGTTGTTCCATGGAGACCTCATCGGGCGGATCCGACGTGGCCGCCTCCTCCCGTGTCGCTAGTTCCGTCCTCGTGCTCGTCGGCGACACGCGACGTGGATGCCGCAGCTGTCGATACTTTTTACTGGCCACTTCGTCGAGCACGTGCGCCACGTCGACGCGCGCTTTCTCGACTCTAGCTCGACTCGTGAGCGGCACATCCTGTTGACACGGGGCACAGTAGAAGCGCTGGGACGCGACTTGGAAGCCCAGCGCATGTTTCGCGTGCGTCTCGACGTGGCGATGAAAGTGCCCGGCACGAAAACAACCAATGAACGCACAGCTGACGCAGAGCACGAGATTCTCGTTCGTAGCGTACGTGGCCCAGCTCTCGCGGGCCGCGGATACGTCGTCGGGCGTCGGGCAGGCCTACACAGGGACGTAGACACTTGAGTACAAGACACACGCTTTCATGGACGGCTGTGCGTACACATACACACACCTCACAAAGCAGTTGCGATCGCTTTTTTAATTCCCGGCGAAACTCCGTCGCGCGCACCGATTGGCCGACGTGACGACAGCTTCTGTCGCCTGTCATATGGGTCCAACTCGCGCTGTGTGTGTGTGTACGCAGGCGTTGGGAAGTTTATGGTGTACGGGACACCACGTGAGGGCACAAGGCGAGTTTGATGTAACGTACCCAAAGTATCCCCCCCCAGGCTACTCTTGTCCGTCGACCGAACAAGCCGCGCACAAGTCGGTCGGTATGGTTCATTGCTGTTGGTAGTTGTCAGCGTTCCTACTTGCGTCGATAGTTGAAAACATCTGTCGTCGATGTGAAGTAACAGCCTTAATATACTGAAATCGTCTTGCGTCAATACCACAGCAACCAAAACGCCGTTGACCGTGAAAATGACACCCGTAGACAGTTCGTAGTAAGTAGAAGAAGGTAACCAAAACAGGGACTTTATCAATGGAATGTGTATTGAGAAGTGTTTAGCTAGCTTAACATGAAATATGTACCAGATGTTGAAGTTATGGGAAACTTCCATCTGTTGTGTGCTCTACACTACTTCTTAGTGCCCGAAAAACATATGTACTCAGATCGAGTACAAACAGAGAGCTTTTTTTACTAATAAGTACGATATGAATGTTGCTACTACTAATAAAAGTATCAATCATACCCGGCCTTGAAAAAAAACCGATCTTATGAATACTCTTAACAGTAATAACTGACGTAGCACATTAGGTGGCGGACATAACACGTTAGCGGTGAGGAATAGCGCATATATTGCAATCGGGTTAAATGAGTGCATGTTGGAAATACGTATAGCCATTTTGACTTTAACGTTTTACCATGATGATGAAACCCCATTGGCGGATATTTAGAGTATATATTGCTTTTTGACCAATCAGATGACAGTGCGACGGCCATATCGCGACGGCCATATCGCGACGGACTGTCAAGTTGCATATCAGGAGACTATCAAGCTGCATATTAGCGGGACTGAGCACTTAGGTAACTATACATAATACTTTTACTTTTACTTTTACTATACAACTGTCACGTGTATCTGGTGTCAAGACGGTTACCTCTCAATAGCGCGACAGGGAACAAGACTTTAACGGGACTCTAACCGGTCCAGTAGCTACGCATATATACAATAAGACGAAGGACATTACAACCTGCGTCTTCCTACAGGTTATGAGCCCAAGGGAGATATGTATAATTAAGTGCAGTTTCAAGGCATTACACTAGGAGAAAAGTCCTGTAATGGGGTGCCATTACATAATTGATATTCAAGTTAGAATATCACAGTTTAATTTCAGACGCGTTGTCTGAAATTTAAACAAGAGATTATAAGCTATTATAATCTACCAAGGAAAAGTCGATTCGGTATAAATACCGAATCTTGCAGGTTAACTAATAGTACAGTTAGTTGAATACTTGATATTATTATATTAATTAGTTAGTTACTATACTATTAGCCTCTAAGCCACCCATTAAATAAACACTCTTAATTTTGCGTTCTTAGGCCTAAGTAAATATTTATATTTACTTCTAGTATGGGATTAGTTGTTATCAACTAATCCTGCCCTAATTGTATTGCGCGCTTCCTCTCAATTACAGTGTAAGCCTGTAACAGGATCAGTCCTGTTACACCTGGTATGTAGCCGGTGCGTATACGCACGGTGCGGCTAGCGCACAGAGGAAGACTTTTCTTAAAGCGGCGTTCGCCGCTACTTAGCCGATACGCCCTTATTAAGGGCTTAGTAGGAGAGAGCTCTCCTACTCGGGGCCTAGATTCCTGGGTTAGTTTACTCTAGCCTTTACTAGTGCCTTAACGGCAAGGCTCCCTTTCAAAGGGTGTAGCTAAGGGGAGGGCTCCCCTTACGCTACGGCACTCACTACACGCACGACCGGTCGAGGTCGTGCGTCTGTACTTTAGAGTGAAATGTAAACTGAATATATTTAATATGTAATTATTTAAACTAATATAAACTATATGTAACACTAAGTAGAATATTCCTAATTCGTACCTAGCTAAAATGTAGTGTACACACCTGTGTACTGACACGTGGATGGCTGACACACCACCACACCAAGGGCCCATGCCCTGATTGGTTAAAACAACCAAAGGTTCGAAACCTTTCAACCCGGCCAATACTGGCCTCAACCGTGGTGTACCAATGTACACCAACACTCAATGTTACCCGAATGTAACCCCGTTACATCCTCCCCCATCAAGACTATTGCTTACGCAATAAACAAAATTTTGTTGGAGAACTCCAACGCCAGTACCTCTGGCTGTCCATTGTACACCCTCAGCGGTGCTATGGACGCAAACTATTCCGACGGCTCGCAAGTGGACGCCCTTGGGGAGCTCTCCCCAACGGCTGGCCATGTGGATAGCGCCGAACGGCGCTATCAGTCATCCAACCCATTCACCACACGTGGGGAGAACGCACTAACTCGTGCGCCACCGTTACCCGCTAGCGGTGATACCTCCAGGTTGCCACAGGCAACCACCACCAATGAACCGTCCTTGGTTCAAGAGGCCCGACGTGCCGGACGGGCACGTAAGGGACCTCGCGACCCTCAAAAGAGGGATAAGAACGCGGTCAAGAGAGGCTTAGCCTCTTATACCCCTGGACCAGCGGCTATACTGTCGCGTGAAATTGCGCATCGGAACCAACTCTGGGCCCGACTACTAACGCCCAAACATTATTCCGTTAAGGCCTACCGGACGCGCCTCGGGAAACAGGCACGCGGTGCCCTCGTGGATGGTCTCCGCGAGATTCCCCTTGTTCTCCTGAGGGACAAAAGCGTCGAAGACGCAGAACATGCGTTCCGCGCCTGGGCGGAAAGGGAGAAACACCTCCCCAGTTTCGATGCGCTGTACAACAGCTTTTCCGAACACGACGTTCGGGTAGAGAGAGCGCTACGCTTGGCATATGCTCAGGCCAAAGCGCAAGGGCAATTGCCTGCCTCCTATTATACGCGCTCTGCTCTCGATGTGGTGCCGGAGAGCAATGCAAGTACAGCATCTGCATCCGGCGAACTCCCAGCTATTGGGAGTGAAGGGGCTTCTTCAGCCCCTTTGGTCGTTGACTCTCAGTGGGATTCCCCCCTCTCGAAAGCGTCAACGACGTCACGGCAATCCTGCCGCAGGGGAGTCTCGTAATCCCTCGAGTTCTGGGAATGTGGATACCCTTTCCACTTCACCAGGTACTGGGTCTCACCCCGGTGATGGCGTCGTGCCATCAGGCGTTCCACATGATAATGTGGCGTACCCTCCGTATCGAGCACTGGAGGAGGGGGTCGCCCTATTGCGGCGTGACTTCCGCGAGCGCTGTGATCGGCACAGCCTTCGCATCCAATATGCTCAGGAGGAACTCCGCAACGAGGGGAGTGCAAAACGCCTCGAGGAGAGGCTTGCCTCTCTCGAGACTCTCGTTGCGGAGCATCAGGGTCGTATATCAACCCTGTCGGAGATGTTCCGACCTGTTGCGCCTTTCGGCTATCCGGTTTCTCACCCTCCTCCGCGAGGGGACCCGCCTACGGGTTCTGGTATAGCTTAAGCATACCCACATAAAAGGTTGGATTCGTACGCAACGCCTTCGGGATGTCTAAGGTGTACGACAAGCCCTTTCGGGTTAACACCTTAAAGGGTCCCACAAACATGGGGCGCAGTTTATTTCGCAACACATTTGAAACTGCATGAGTAGGAAGATTTTTAGCGTTTAATAAAACACTATCTCCTACTTTGTATACCTTTTTATTACGCCGCCCCTTTCTGTCAGCTTGCCCCTTCTGCTTGTCTTGGTTTTCCGCCATGGCATCGCAGACGTGACGTAAGACACTAAGGCGCGTCGATAAAAACTTATCGATGTGCTTTCGCACAGATACAGGGCTGACATCGGGGAATCCTCCCCCCTCCAGACCTGGGCCACACACATGTGGCGTTAATGGAACCCTCGGATTCACCAATCCGTTCACTTAAAACGGGGTAAACCCCGTAGATGCATGTACCGAATTGTTGATGGCAAATTCAACCATCGGGAGCATCTCACTCCAACTCTTTGGAGAATCCGGACATAAACACCGGAGAATATCCTCCACAACGCGATTAACGCGTTCCGTCTGACCGTCCGTCTGCGGGTGATCCGCAGTGGACATGAGGAGCTTGGTGCCTAACACCTTAAACAACGCTCCCCAGAATTGTCCCGTAAAACGGGGATCCCGATCCGACACAACAGAATCGGGTAGACCATGCTGTCGAAAGATACGGTCTAGGAACACTTTCGCCGTTTCTTGTCCATCTATGGACTCTGGCACCGCCGCCAGATGAGCCATCTTGCTCAATCGGTCTACAAAGACCAATATGCCGGTGTTTCCGGCCTTATCCTTCGGAAAACCGAAGATAAAATCCATGATAATGGATTTCCAAGACTCCGTTGGAACCGATAAGCTCGCCAAAGGCGCAGCTGAACTTGCAGAGGGTTTAACCCTCTGACACGTCTCACAGGTGCGTATATACGCACCGACCCACTTATACATATTGGGCCACCAATACAAAGCGCTTAAAGCGCTGTAGGTCTTATCCCGACCTAAATGACCCCCCGGTAGGGGCGTCATGTGCCTCAAAGAGGACTCTATACTTCAGTTCCTCATTATGAGGAA
>CM047582.1:1802603-1818347 GCA_026184515.1 Peronosclerospora sorghi
CGAGCATGTAAACGCCCATGTACGGGCTTTGCCCGTAAGATGGGTCAATGCAAGTCCCACTTGCAAGTGATCCGCGGTCATGTTCGCTGTGGCGAAGGCCGTTTCGACCTCTCGCAACCAAACTTAAAGGTTGTCACCCTTCTCTCCGGTGAACTCCTTTATCTTAAACGATAATGGAGGGCGCACCCCCGTGGAATGACCTCCACCGCAACTCGCCTCAGGAGCGATGAGGGCATTCACCCTTGCCTTTACGGCCTCAAGGCCCTGCTCCACTAGGAGCTTCATACCTTCTTCCCCCGTTAAGGGTAACAGCCTTTTAAAGTCTTCCTGCTGGACGAGGGTCAAACTATCCCAATCGTCCTGATTCATCTTTTGCAGAGGATGCCTAGTCTACCAACACAGGTGTTGGATTGACTACAAGTGCTACCAGATGTAGCCGGTGCGTATACGCACGGTGCGGCTAGCGCACAGAGGAAGACTTTCCTTAAAGCGGCGTTCGCCGCTACTTAGCCGATACGCCCTTATTAAGGGCTTAGTAGGAGAGAGCTCTCCTACTCGGGGCCAAGATTCCCGGGTTAGTTTACTCTATCCTTTACTAGTTCCTTAACGGCAAGGCTCCATTTAAAAGGGTGTAGCTAAGGGGAGGGCTCCCCTTACGCTACGGCACTCACTACACGCACGACCGGTCGAGGTCGTGCGTCTGTACTTTAGAGTGAAATGTAAACTGAATATATTTAATATGTAATTATTTAAACTAATATAAACTATATGTAACACTAAGTAGAATATTCCTAATTCGTACCTAGCTAAAATGTAGTGTACACACCTGTGTACTGACACGTGGATGGCTGACACACCACCACACCAAGGGACCATGCCCTGATTGGTTAAAACAACCAAATGTTCGAAACCTTTCAACCCGGCCAATACTGGCCTCAACCGTGGTGTACCAATGTACACCAACACTCAATGTTACCCGAATGTAACCCCGTTACATGGTAGCACTTTGTGGTCCGTCTTAACGACCACAGTTCCGTTCTGCTAGTTAACTAGCGGAGCGAAGATTAAGAGCCGCTCGGCATCATGTCGCGAGACATGACGCCTGCCGAGCGAGAGAGAACGCTGGAAGTGGTGAATAAACACTTCCCTCACTTCTCGTCGCGTAGTAAAGACGCGACGGTGGAAATGGTCTGGTCTATGGGGAACGACATCATTACCTTCCTCCAGACTAAGTCCCCGGAGGAAGTGATAAAGGTGGTGAATCGCTTTAGGCGAAACCACCTAGAAAAGCCAGAACGGCCCGCGCCAGAGGCAGCGCGGACCGCAACTGCACCTGCAACGCATAGCGTTGAAGTGGTAAAGGCGCGAGTACCGTCCTTTACCGGCGAAGGGGGCGAGCCTCTTCGTAGATGGTTCGCAGAGGTGGAAGTTGCCATCTCTGCGAAAAATATTGTTGACGAACGTCAACAGGCGTACTTCGCCACAACATGTCTGGGCGGCAGAGCCAGGGCATGGGCGATGAGTCGCAGAGCCACTGATGACTTTGCGTTCCTTACTTATAAGGAATTTAAAGCTGAGCTAAAGCTCAACTTTGAAGCTCCAGAAATGGAGCTAAGTAGTCGGCAGGAGTTCATGGAACTCCGGCAAGGTAAGCTTGACCTTCAATATTACGCTCAGAAGACGCAATATTTGCTGTCAAATATTGTGTATGAGCCCGTGCCCCCTGCTATGCAAGTCACTGGCTTCATGAAGGGACTCAATGATGGTCCCGTCAAACAGAGTCTCTACCGGCACCCGCCAGAGACTCTAAGGAATGCCATTGATATGAGCATCCGTGAGGAGTTCAGCATGCGATCAGCGTCATCGCATGCTGGGTACAGCCGAAGGGCTCAACAGACCTTCGCTTTTGACATGCCGCAACGGCATGTCAACAATCAGCAGTCAGGCAGACGAAGCTCACACTTCCTCTCAAGAAACAGCCACACGCGCGAGAGCATGGGCGGTGTAGGTCCAGAGCCGATGGACCTATCGGTTGCGGTTGCTTCGAACTCGAAGAAACCGAAATTTAAGAAGAATATTCGCTGCAATAGATGCGCGAAAATGGGGCATTTTGCCCATGAGTGTATGGCACCGCGTCCGGTGCCACGCATTCAGCGGACGGAACCGTCCGCTGCACGGCGACACCAACAGGGACATCACCCTGTTGGTGCAAAAAACGTAGAACACCAGTAGGGGCGGGGCGCCCTACTGGGAATGTTATCCCACATTCCGACATAGGGCATGTGAGGGTAATAGATCCAGACGGGACTATGTCCTGTCAAAAGGTGCAGGGTGATGATAAGCCTCTTATCACCGTGGAGGTTAAGCCGCACGGTAGCGATGTCCCCATGCGAGCTTTGTTTGACACAGGAGCGTCAAACAATTTCGTTAGAACTAAGATTCTAACGCTGTTGAGCTTCGTGGAGGTAGAAACCCCACGAAGGATGTTGTCAGTCCTGTTAGCAACAGGTGCAACCGTGACTATTCCAAAGCGTGTGATTAAAACACGCTTCGAGTTGAATGAACTGTCATTCGAGGATGAATTCATCGTCCTCGATTTAGATGACAAGTTCGATGTGATACTTGGAATCCCATGGATGTCCAAGTTTACACCCTCGATCGACTGGGTTAACCTATCGATCGACTGCGGCGGAACCACAGGATCTGATCACCCTGTGTGTAATCCGGCTATATCAGAAGATGCAACCGCAGCGTCAGACAGTCTGGTGGATAGCGATGACATCACCAGGTCTGTTCTGACACGATCAGCGGAAGGTAACTCCGCTGGTGAGAGTCCAGAGGGACTACTACACGCAACAGAAGAGTCGTTGCGTGTTGGAGAGAAACATTCCACGGGTGATAAAGACCACCGTGAGAATGAAGTTATATCCACGGTGGGAAACACCCACCGTGAGAATGATATAGTATCCACAGTGGGAAACACCCACTGTGCGACCGAAGGTTCCAACACGATGAAAGAATTCCGTGTTGATGAGAGTGAACTCACGATCGAGTGCAATCGTGAGCACAACTCCGTGGTGGCCAGTGCCCACCACGTTGCGTTAGCCATGCACACGGGTGATAAAGACCACCGTGTCGCAGAACAGGCGTCTGATCAGACGAGCACATCTGATCGCCAAAATTCCATCGTAGGCAGTGGCCACCATGATGATGAGTATCCGCACACGTTGAATCGTAATCACCGTGTAGCAGTCAATCAGACGAGTGCGTCTGATTGCATGGGAAGTTCCGTCGAGACGATCAACGTCTTGACGCAAACGGAGACCGGATTAGATACCCAGTCTCTGTTGATGGAACACCCTCCGAAAGAAGGTTCGGAGGTGATGGCTCTTCCAGCGCTAAGCTGGAAGAAGTTTATGAGAAACTTGCACGATGGTCATATCGAACAGATATGTATTATCGTAGCAACAGATTATGTAGTGGATATTCGTGAACGAATATCCACATTACAAGTGGAAAACATTGGGAAAAAGGTTCCCAATGATCAAACCAGAGTTCAGCGCTTTGAAGCGCAGATCTGGGAGTCGCTTAATGCGAACTCCCCATTTTATGAGGTACTTCGAGAATACGCTGAAGTATTCCCAGAAGAAGTACCTAGCGAGGTCCCTAAGGATAGGGGAACTCGTCATGAGATTGAGCTCGTGCCAGGCACGAAGTATTGTGTTACGCGGCAATGGCCGTTGCCGCGTGATCAGTTAAAAGCGATCGACGAGTTTTTCGAAGCTCGTTGTAAATCAGGCCAAGTGCGGGAGTCTATCTCACCGCACTCTACCCCCACCTTTTGTGTGAAAAAGTCCACAGGTGGGTGGAGAATCGTTCACGCTTACAACAAGCTGAACGCAGCGACGGTACCGGCAAAGACACCGATACCGAGGAAGTATGTCATCATAGATGGCATGTGCGGGAGCACCATCTTTAGTGCTCTCGATCTAAGAGATGGATTTTATCAAATCCTAATGCGTGAGAAGGATACCCCTCTCACGGCGGTAAGCAACCCAAGCGACATGCTTTGGGAGTGGCTTGTTATGCCGCAGGGGCTTCGAAATGCCCCTGCTACGTTTAACAGATGCGTAACGCATCTATTACGCCCGGTGCGAGAATTCGCACCGAGTTATTTCGATGACGTGTTCATCCATAGTAAGGGTGAACACGATAAAAGCGATGTAGATGTCCATAGGGAACATCTAAGTCGAGTGTTAGAGCTTATGCGTAAGCATAAGCTCAATGCAAATCTAAAGAAGTGCAACTTTGGTGCACCTGAGATACCCGTTCTTGGATGTTTTGTGGGCAAGAACGGGGTGCGTCCTGATCCAGAAAAGATCAGGGTGATCGTTGAATGGCCTACGCCAAACAACGTTAAGGAAGTTCGAAAGTTCCTTGGGTTGGAAACATATTTGCACAAGTATTCGTGCAACTATGCTGGGTTAATACGACCTCTTTCTCAATTGGTTAAGAAAGATGTCGAAAAAAAAAATGGCATTGGGATACCCAATGCCAAGATGCTTTTGATGCAGTCAAGCAAAGCTTGACTGAAGTGCCTGTCTTGGCTATAGCCGATAACGAGCGTCCGTTCCACGTTGTTTGCGACGTGAGCGATTTCGCTTTCGGCTGTGCTTTGATGCAGCGTGATCACGATGATCGTGATCGCGTAATCGGCTATCAATCGCGTCAGTTGCGCCCAGCCGAGCGCAACTATCCAGTGCATGACAAGTAACTCCTTGCCATCAAGTATGCACTGGCTAAGTTTCGGATCTATCTATTGGGAGATAGACCGTTTGTGGTTTACACGGACCATGCGTCACTACGCACGGCCGTGAATTCACCACACATTTCTCAAAGAATGGCTCGATGGCTGTCATTCTTTGCTGAGTATAACTTTACGGTTGAATACAAACCCGGAAAGTTGAACGTGATAGCGGATTCGCTATCACGAAGGCACGATTACGAGACGAAACCGTCCGTAACCGAAGGTGCCAGTGTAAACGCGATCCGTTGCACTGCTTTGTCGTCGTCAATTATACGACAAGTACGCGAGGCGTACAAAACAGACGAGGAGACACGTCTGTTGATTGATTACTTACGTAATCAATCAAGTGAGAAACGCGACGAATTCCCAGATCTCCTCCGCGCTTGCGTGCATCGTTATCGACTGCACGATGGTCTGCTGTTTTATAGCACAGACCAAAAAGATGAAAGTCGCATCGTCGTTCCAAACGACGATGATCTCAAACATGAAATTATGTTTGAGTATCATGATGCACCGATTTCGGGGCATCAAGGTCGAGAGAAGACATACGCTTCTCTCGCACGTGACTTTTACTGGCGAAACCAGTACAAGTGGGTACGAAAATACGTACGCGCTTGCGAGATTTGCCAGCGCGTTAAGCCTGCGCAGTCTGCACACGCTCCGCTCCAATCTCTGCCGTTTCCGACAGAGTGTTGGAAGTTTCATTTCAATGGACTTCGTATTCGGTCTTCCACCCGACAATAGTCGGAAGACCGGAATAGTGGTCTTTGTAGACCGTTTCAGTAAGATGGTACATCTTAATGCAGTATCAGCGAACGTAACCGCCGCTCAAACAGCGCGGATATTCGTTGATACGGTATTCCGTTTGCACGGAATGCCGGAAGACATTATCTCGGATAGAGATCCGAGATTTACAGGACGTTTCTGGCAAGAAACGTTCTAATTGTTGGGAACCCAGTTGAAGATGTCAACTGCGTACCATCCGGAAACGGATGGGCAGACGGAACGGGTTAACCGCGTTCTCGGAGACATGTTGCGATCATACGCACATGACTTTGAACAGTGGAGTGACTACCTGTCACTCACTGAATTTGCGATTAACAATTCGGTGCATGCTTCAACTAAGCATACACCGTTCTACGTGAATGCCTTAAGGAATCCACGAACCCCAGCTTTACTTGGCGGTACGCCAAATCTAAATGGGGGAGGGACCCACTCAAATTTTGAGCGAGTCAATGCTCAAGTTGCGACTGCAACTTGTGAACAAAACGATGGACCTTCTACTGAAAGTACAGTAGAAGAGGAAGCAGCTTCAATTGAAACTGAAGCTGCATACGATGAATATGTGTCTGCAGCAATGGCTGAAGACAACGAGGACAATGCACCTACTGCTGATAAATCAGTAGATGAATTCGTATTACAGCGCCAAGCTGTAATACGCTATATAAAAGATGCACTTGCCTCTGATTTTGATAAGCAGAAGCAGAATGCAGACAAACAAGGAAGGAAGAACAAAACTCCTTTCTTAAAGGTGAATTAGTATTATTAATTACTACTAATTTGCCTACACATGCAATAAGCAACTTCCCTACACGGAAGTTGCTTCCTAAGTACATTGGACCTTTCAAGGTCCAAGAGATTCGGGGGAATGCCTATACCTTAGACATTCCCACATCAATGCGGCTTCACCCAACATTCTATGTTGGGCGGCTCAAGCCGTATCACTCGTCTTCGTCTTACGACGAGACGCAAAACCACGGAAGATACCGTGCTTCTCCAAGTCTCCCAAGAGAGACTTGTAATCCGCTTCCAGCCGTTGGTGAGCAGAGCGGAGAGTCGTTACCTCCGCCTTCGACTGCTCAAGATCAGCCGTACGCCGATCGAGCTCTCCCTTATAGCGGGAAAGCTCAATGTACAGAAGATCATTCTTCTGCTGGAGGGCAGTGTGCGCCCCGAGGATGTCGCGGATATCCTCGCGAAGATTCCGATATGTCTTCACACTGTGAGACATATCGCTGCTCAAGGAGGAATAACCCTCCTCGAGCTTGCGGAGCAAAGAACCATGCTCCGGAACAACAACGTCGAGGGAATTCTCAACCTCCGCCGCCCCTGATTGATTATCAGGGGAATAAGCGATATATCCTCGAGCTCTTGATCTCGAAGCGCTCGGTGCCTTCGAAGAAGGGGCAGCGTACCGAGTACTTAGTACGCTGGCTGGGATATCCCCAAGAGTTCGACTCTTGGGAGCCGATTGAGGTTCTGAGGGCCGACGCCCCAGACCTTTTGACTGAGTTTGAAAGGAAGTCTCAAACTCATAATGCGATGTAGCATCAACGGTAGGTGTTGATGCATTCAGGGTATCAATTAAACCCTGAATTTCGGCGGGTACGGAAAAACCACCGTACCCCCGCAACTCCTCCTCTGACAGACGAGGAGCGCCCTGCGTACACCGCGGGCAAACGAAGTGAGAAGGGACACCACACTTTAACCCTTCTTTGATGCAAGCATAATGGATGTATTCCATTTTGCTTGTTCGTGAGTGCTTTAAAAAGCGCTCGCGCATTACGTGAACTTTATTCACGTAATCATCTGGGCTTTTGTTGTAGTTGTCAACAAAAGCATTCCCACTCTGAGTCAGGGAGTCTTTATCGTCCCTGTTCTTCCTTGACCCTTCCGTCTCGAATAATATCGAACCTGTAAAAAGAGGTCACTAAATTACAGACGTCTATCGTCTGTACTTCGATCGAATCGACGTGACTGGATGTCTTCGCAGTCATCCAGAACGTTGATATCGAACAACGCATACTGGCAGTCCCGTTTACGGTGACCGCCACTGTTGGGGGCAATAGCCCAGCCAGGGGTCCAAAACCCCACTTTGTACGGAACATGTGGTTCCGTAAGATGATACGCTTTAGAAGCGGCAGGCGCCGCTTCTGTCCGAGCTCTTTTAGCAGGCGGAGCACCGCTTACTTCAGCACCACGCGCCGGGGTTAAATCACCCTGACGTGGAGAAGTACTTGGTCCAGGTGGGGCTCTGCGTTCCCGCAACCACCTGTGATAATCATTGTCGCTGTCATAGCAGACAGCGACACCAGAGTCGTCATCGCTGTTAGGCGATGAGCACCTAGCGAGTTTCGAATCGCTAGATCCTTTAGTGGGGACAGCTGTATCCACATCACTTTGTTCGGAGTCAGAACTCCCGAACATGGCCCTCTTGGCAACACGCCATTCGGAAGTTGCCATCGTGCGAGATGTTGAATTAGCAACATCTCCCTGTTTCTTGCCAGATGCCGCCTTAGCATCATCTGTGGTCGAAGACGGTACGTCTTCCGACCTTTGCGTAGTTGACGCTGCTAATGCAGCGTCACCGTTGTCACTCAACACCTCAGCACCTAGTGCTGAGGCGGAGGAAGAAGCTCCTTCAATGATTTCAGCAGCGCTCTTTAGAGTGCCGCCGTGTGCTTTGACCATCGATCGATGGTCAATCAGTTGGTGAATGAGAAATTCCGACCAACAAGTGCCACCTATGATTGGCCAAAATAAGAATTACTAATGGCCAACCACCTTAAGTGGGGGTGATGTAATGGGGTGCCATTACATAATTGATATTCAAGTTAGAATATCACAATTGAATTTCAGACGCGTTGTCTGAAATTTAAATAAGAGATTATAAGCTATTATAATCTACCAAGGAAAAGTCGATTCGGTATAAATACCGAATCTTGCAGGTTAACTAATAGTACAGTAGTTGAATACTTGATATTATTATATTAATTAGTTAGTTACTATAATATTAGCCTCTAAACCACCCATTAAATAAACACTCTTAATTTTGCGTTCTTAGGCCTAGTAAATATTTATATTTACTTCTAGTATAGGATTAGTTTATCAACTAATCCTGCCCTAATTGTATTGCGCGCTTCCTCGCAATTACAGTGCAAGCCTGTAACAGGATCAGTACTGTTACAAGTCCCCTTAGGCAGGGTAACAGTCTTACGTGATTTTTCGCTTGGATATAAGAAGATTTTGTTGGTGATTATCACGTTTCGTGGAGTTTTGAAGTTCATTACCCTAAGACTTACGAAAAGATACAATTAACTATGGATGAGGACACGAGAGCCTCGCAAGATGATGCGAGATTGAGAAGTTGAAGGCCCAGCTAGAGACTATGAAGAACTTCAGTAAGATGTCTCCACCTAGTACGCCGGATTCGGAGAGAAAACTTTCGGATGACTCCGGAAACAGTGTGTTCAAAGATGCAATCCAGAATTATGGAGCGTTTGGCAAGCAGATGACGTTAAATGAGTTGAGTGGTGATGAGGTGCCCGACCAGAGAGCGAAATATCGCGCACCTACAACCGGGTTGGCTCCTAAACCACCACATAATCCACACCCGATGCATGATATGGGCAGAGAGATGCACCCTGGTGGAGTTCCAATGGGGAATCTCTACACGCAAGGGAGGAGTTTTAAAATACCGAAGTTGAACGCGCAAAGTTTCACGGGTGCCAAAATATATCCTGGGTTATGATCAGGATTTAAGCAGTGGCACTACTATTCTACGAGGCGCTAGAAGTAGCTGAAATTTACTCTGGTTTCGTTTGGGATGAACGAATGAAAGTTAACAAGCTTGGGAACATTTAGATGGAATGGCGGCCAACTATTTTCGTGCAAAAATTGGGAATTGGTGGCAAATTTCGCCACATTTACTCTTCGTGATGGATCAGATGTACAATGCATTCAAGACCCATGTATCACATCAGCAGGCGGCAATGCTTTTCGCTGCTGAAAAAAAACCAAGACGCTCGTGGACAGAGCCCTACATTTACTTGGCGGCGCTTGCAAAGGGAAGCGTGTCGAGCGAGAAATTAATTCTCGAAAATATTGTGAAATATGCTGCGCCGAAGTTGAAGCTGGCATTGATGGTGAGGTATAACCCCCATAGGCAAGATTATGTGCAGCATGCACAAGAAAAATTTCTTGGGCGCAAGAAATAGATGACGACCAGCATATTGCAAGGAGAAGCGAAAGGCACACTGCAAATGCCGTGAATGAGGCGAAAGGAAGATATGCTGTTTTCCTGTGGGAATGAAGGACTTATTGGTCTAAACTGTCCTAACCGGAAGCAGAAACCCAAGGTAATAACCAAGAAAGTCACAAAAGTGCAGGTCGAATGGATTACGCATTGTCGACCATGAAAAGTTTCGCTTCGGGGACAAGAAATGTGGAGAAAACTTGTAACATTGATGATATTCACGGATCCTCGATAGTGAAGCCAGCTGTCACTTAGTGCCTGACAAAAATGCACTATTTGACGTAAAAATTTGTGACGGAAAGGATTTACTGACCCTACCTGACGGCTATCAATTACAGGTTACGAAGATGGGCAAGGTAAGGCTCGTTAGCGACCTGGACCCCACTGGAAATACAACTATTACACTGTCTGAAGTATTTTTTGCACCAGAGTTAGCGAGAAACCTGATATCGTTTGGAAAATTGAGGAAGAAAGGCTGCCGATTGGAGGACAGAGGAACAAAAATGACTATCACACTGGGAAATGAAGCTTTGTTTGCAGGGGAAGAGTTTGACTCTGGGTTTGTAGCTCATGTACATACAAAGCGAATGGAAAAGCATGGTTCAAGCAGTTTTTCTGAAGAGATGGTGAATGCGATCATGGAAACTGAAGATAACGATGTGCATAAGGGATCTCTTCACCATTTCCACACGAGAATGGCACATGTTTCGAACAAAATGAAATCGGTTAAAGAAGAGAAGCGCAGCCACGACAAAAAGAAAGGTGGAAAGAAGAATGCAAGAAGATGCATTTATTTTAGACCAAAATTGATGCATTAAGAAAAGAGAAGGAGAGCCTAGTAAAATTGCGTTCTACTTAGGTGGAAATTCTTGAGAAGGCGCATGCTCGTGAAATTGAAGAGATGCATGAGCTGCAGGAACAAGTTGAGCGGCTGACCCGCGAAAAGACGCAGACAACGAAGGAGCGCGGGTCTCTTGAGACGCAGCTAGAGAATACGAGGGCTCTTCTTGCAGATAAATCAGATGAAGGGAAGGAAGCGACCGAGATACTAGAGCGCTGTAAAGAAGATCGAGCGGTTTTCGCGCCAAAGTGGATGCTCAAGTTAGTGAACGTAATGAATTCACACGTGAGGTTATTGACCAATGGAGCACAAACAGACCGCAGATTGAACAAACAAAGAAGGCATTAGCATGTTTGTTGACAACAAAAGAGAAAATCAAGATTGTCGAGCAAACGGTTCTGAAGGAGGTAAAATCAAAGAAAAGGAACAAGAAGAACAAGGATAAAAAGATAGAAGAGATGGAAGTAACGACGAGTGATAGCAAGCGACTTGACTTGGTAGCCGAGCTGGGAGTAGACAGCGTAAACACGAAAGAAGAGGACATGATGTCTGAGATGTTGCATACCGTTGATGGTTCGATAATTGAGAAGGATGAAGATATGGAGGAGCAGGCTACGAACTCCAAAGAGATGCACAAGATAAAGCAAGAGATTTGTGACATGCAGAAAAAACTGACTGAAACCATTGCATCGTTGACTGAAGAAACAAATTGGCAATTGCCAAGATAAAGACCGAAATTGACTAAAAGCACTTCAATGTCAAGCAATAAAGTCAGGAAGCAGAGTCCAAGTTGCAAAAGCACGTTGCTCTGCTTACTAGTGTAAAGGCGGAGATGGAGGGTAAATTGAAAGTCGCGGGGTTAAGTGCCAGTAAAACTCGAGACGAGCTGGAAAAGGCTCAAGCGCAGCTGACTGATGTCCTGGGCGAAAAAGAAACAAGAGAGACTAACTTTGGGAAGCTATGGAAGAATATTGAAAATCTTCAGCTTGAAAACCTGTGTAAGACGATGGGTGTCACTATCGAACAATTAGTGGAAGATGGGATCACGGATGTGAGCAAGAATGTCGTCGAGCGGGATAAAGCATTCTAATACGCGAACATGGCATTTCTTTTCTTGTTTGATGGAGAAAAGGAGGAGTTTAGTGAGTTTAGGGAAGAACTAAGGAATTGATTGTGCATCGGACAAAAGGATTTCGTTGAGGATTGATTTGGATTGACGAAGATGCATTGAATTGATGTTGTTTTGACGAAATTGCAGCCTCCGGTGTTTTAGGAGGAGTGTTGGAAATACTTATAGCCATTTTGGCTTTAAGTTTTACCATGATGATGAAACCCCATTGCTGACATTTGAAATATATATTTCTTTTCGACAAATCAGATGCAAGTTCGACGGCCATATAGCGACGGACTGTCAAGTTACATATCAGGAGACTATCAAGCTGCATATTAGTGGGACTGAGCACTTAGGTAAGTATACATAATACACTTTTTTTTACTATACAACTGCCACGTGTATCTGGTGTTAAGACGGTTACCTGTCAATAGCGCGACAGGGAACAAGACTTTAACGGGACTATAACCGGTCCAGTAGCTACGCATATATACAATAAGACAAAGGACATTACAACCTGCGTCTTCCTACACTGCACGCGTTCAAAAACCGACGTTCCACAGTATACCGCCGTCATCAACCTCCTTCGGATGGCCTGCAGCCTGAATGCTCTGTTTACCGGCTAGTGGTAATATTCCAATTTCAGAGCACAAGTAACTTGTTGTCTCGTCCACAGGTAATACCGAGAATCCATGACAATCATGTTAGTTACTGGTTGCAGTCCAGACCCTCATCGTGAAAGCGGCTACGTGTTGGCTATTCAAACCAAAAGAAAAGTACAATCTTGCTCGGAGACGATGAAGACACATCTGAGAAGGGGACGGTTTTATTGAATGCAGCTTGCTTGATCCGAAGTGAACACTGTATCCGGTGCGTATACGCACGGTGCGGCTAGCGCACAGAGGAAGACTCTTCCTTAAAGCGGTAGCTACCGCTACTTAGACGATAAGCCCTTGTAAAGGGCTTAGTAGGAGAACTCTCCTACTCGGGGCCAAGATTCCCGGGTTTGTTTACAACTTATCCTTAACGGCTGTATTCCCTTTGCGGGATGTAGGTAAAGGGAGGGCTCCCTCTTACCTATGACACTCACTGCGCGCGCGACCGGTCGAGGTCGCACGTCCGCAAGATAGAGTGAAATGTAAACTGAATATATTTAATATGTAATTAGCCTAAATTAATTTAAACTAATATAAACTATATGTAATACTAATAGAATATTCCCATTCGTACCTAGCTAAAATGTAGTGTACACACCTGTGTACGGACACGTGGATGGCTGACACACCACCACACCAAGAGCCCCTGCCCTGATTGGTTAAAATAACCAAAGGTCAAAACCTTTCAAACCGGCCAATACTGACCTCAGCCGTGGTGTACTCATGTACACCAACACTCAGTGTTACCCGAATGTAACCCCGTTACATCCTCCCCCATCAAGACTATTGCTTACGCAATAAACAAAATTTTGTTGGAGAGCTCCAACGCCAGTTCCTCTGGCCCTCCATACGTACACCTCAAGTGGTGCTATGGCGTCTCCTTTAGAAGAAGTAGACTACTCCGAAAACTCGGAGGCGGATGCCTTTGGGGATACCTCCCCAACGGTTGACCGCTCCGACAGCGCCGAACGGCGTTGTCGGCAGCCGAATCCATTCCCCACGGGTGGGGAAAATGCACTAACCAGTGCGGCACCCCTGCCCATATCGGATGATACATCCGAATCGCCAAAGGCGATCGTCACTAATGAGCTGGACGCAGCTCAACACACCCAACTTGCCGCACAGGCACTAAGGGCTGCGTTACGCGCCCCCAAACGCCCGTCAAGGGCGGCTTATAATTTCGATGGTCCCCGTGACCTTCCAAAATGGGCCAGGCGTTTGGAAGGACTAGTCTAGCGTCCTATACCCCTGGCCTCGCGGCTGAACAGCCGTATCAACGCGAACGCCGTAAGAAACTCCGGCAACAACTGCTTACACAAAAGCATTTCACTAGCGTCTCATACCGAGAGCGCTTAAACAGGCAGGAACAGGGTGCCCTTGTTGAGAACCTCCGCGAGGTTCCTTTCGTTCTTTCTCCAGGAGAAAGTGCCGATGATGCAGAGAAGAAGTTCCGCGCTTGGGCGGAAGGGGAGAAGCTTCTCCCCAGCTTCGATGAGCTGCATGACAGCTATTCCCGTCGAGACATTTGGGTGGAGAGGTTGTTGCGCCTGACATTTGCCAAAGCCAAAGCGATGGAGCAATTACGTGCTCCGTATCGCACGCGCTACGCCAGCGCCCCTGTCTCTTTCATGTGCCAGAGGACAGTGTGGTCGCCACATCTGCCTCCGGCGAACTCCCAATTACTGGGAGTGAAGGGGATCCTCATGCCCCTCTGGTCGTTGACCTACAGCGGGATTCTCCCGCTCGAAAGCTTCAACGACGTCGCGGCAATCCTGCCGTAGGGGAGTCTCGAACTCCCACGAACTCTTTGAGTGTGAATAACATTTCCACTTCTCCAGATACTGGGTTTGACCCCGCTGATGGCGTCGCGCCATCAGCCGCTCCACATGAAAGTGTGGAGTACCCTCCGCATCAAGCATTGGAGGAGGAGGTCGCGCAATTACGACTTAGATTCGCGAGCGCTGTGATCGACACAGCCATCGCATCCATGATCTCCACGAGGGGATCCGCAATGAGCGGGATGCCACTGATCGCTTCGAGAGGCGGCTTGCCTCTCTCGAGACGACCGTTGCGGAGCTTCATGGTCGCATTTTAGCCCTTTCGGGCTTACTTCGCCCTGCGGTGCCTTACGGCTATCCGCCTTTCCACCCTCCTCCAGGAGGGGCCCCGCCTCCGGGTCCTGGTATGGCTTAAGCATACCGACATAAAAGGTTGGATTCGTACGCATCACCTTCGTGATGTCCAAGGTATACGGTAAGCCCGTTCGGGCTAGTACCTTAAAGGGTCCCACAAACCTGGGGCGCAGTTTATTGCGCAACACATTTGAAACTGCATGTGTAGGAAGATTTTTAGCGTTTAATAAAACACTTTCTCCCACTTTGTACGCCCTTTTGTTACGACGCCCCTTGCGGTCATCTTGCTCCTTCTGCTTGTCTTGACTTTCCGCCATGGCATCGCAGACGTGTCGTAAGACACTAAGGCGCGTCGATAAAAACTTATCGATGTGCTTTCGCACAGATACAGGGCTGACATCGGGGAATCCTCCCCCCTCAAGCCCTGGGCCACACACACGTGACATTAACGGAACCCTCGGATTCACTAATCCGTTCACGTAAAACGGGGTAAACCCCGTAGATGCATGTACCGAATTGTTGATAGCAAATTCAACCATCTGAAGCATCTCACTCCAACTCTTTGGAGAATCCGCACATAAACTACGGAGAATATCCTCCACAACGCGATTAACGCGTTCCGTCTGACCGTCCGTCTGCGGGTGATCCGCAGTGTACATGAGTAGCTTGGTGCCTAGCACCTTAAACAACGCTCCCCAGAATTGTCCCGTAAAACGGGGATCCCGATCCGACACAACAGAATCGGGTAGACCATGCTGTCGAAAGATACGGTCTAGGAACACTTTCGCCGTTTCTTGTCCATCTATGGACTCTGGCACCGCCGCCAGATGAGCCATCTTGCTCAATCGGTCTACAAAGACCAATATGCCGGTGTTTCCGGCCTTATCCTTCGGAAAACCGAAGATAAAATCCATGATAATGGATTTCCAAGACTCCGTTGGAACCGATAAGCTCGCCAAAGGCGCAGCTGAACTTGCAGAGGGTTTAACCCTCTGACACGTCTCACAGGTGCGTATATACGCACCGACCCACTTATACATATTGGGCCACCAATACAAAGCGCTTAAAGCGCTGTAGGTCTTATCCCGACCTAAATGACCCCCGGTAGGGGCGTCATGTGCCTCAAAGAGGACTCTATACTTCAGTTCCTCATTATGAGGAA
>CM047582.1:1818357-1882899 GCA_026184515.1 Peronosclerospora sorghi
GGCTTTGCCCGTAAGATGGGTCAATGCAAGTCCCACTTGCAAGTGATTAGCGGTCATGTTCGCTGTGGAGAAGGCCGTTTCGACCTCTCGCAACCAAACTTAAAGGTTGTCACCCTTCTCTCCGGTGAACTCCTTTATCTTAAACGATAATGGAGGGCGCACCCCGTGGAATGACCTCCACTACAACTCGCCTCATGAGCGATGAGGGCATTTACCCTTGCCTTTACGGCCTCAAGGCCCTGCTCCACTAGGAGCTTCATGACTTCTTCCCCCGTTAAGGGTAACAGCCTTTTAAAGGCTTCCTGCTGGACGAGGGTCAAACTATCCCAATCGTCCCGATTCATCCTTTGCAGAGGATGCCTAGTCTACCAACACATGTGTTGGATTGACTACAAGTGCTACCAGCTGTAGCCGGTGCGTATACGCACGGTGCGGCTAGCGCACAGAGGAAGACTCTTCCTAAAAGCGGTAGCTACCGCTACTTAGACGATACGTCCTTGTAAAGGGCTTAGTAGGAGAACTCTCCTACTCGGGGCCAAGATTCCCGGGTTTGTTTACAACTTAGCCTTACCGGCTGTATTCCCTTTACGGGATGTAGGTAAAGGGAGGGCTTCCTCTTACCTATGACACTCACTGCGCGCGCGACCGGTCGAGGTCGCACGTCCGCAAGATAGAGTGAAATGTAAACTGAATATATTTAATATGTAATTAGCCTAAATTAATTTAAACTAATATAAACTATATGTAATACTAAGTAGAATATTACTAATTCGTACCTAGCTAAAATGTAGTGTACACACCTGTGTACGGACACGTGGATGGCTGACACACCACCACACCAAGGGCCCCTGCCCTGATTGGTTAAAATAACCAAATGTTCAAAACCTTTCAAACCGGCCAATACTGACCTCAACCGTGGTGTACTCATGTACACCAACACTAAATGTAACCCGAATGTAACCCCGTTACAAACACGGAAAGCCAAACAGGGGAAACCACTTTGGAGAATAATGCGAATGCTATGGAACGCAACTCAGCAAATTGAACTGCTCTTCCTAGGTACTTAAAAAAATAATAATAAAATAGAATCGTATATGGCTAACTGTATATCCAAAATCCCCGCTCGAGGGGTGCTTAAAGACGAGTTAATCAAAATAATCGCCCATAGTCCAACACAGCAACTAAAAGGTGTGGTTCTAGCCGATTGCTGACTTTTGACGTGGAACGACAACTTATGAATTAGGGAACGAACGACACTTTTACTAGCGGTAAGGAAATTTCATCGGATTCCGAACGTCCAATACGTGATCGAAAGATTGAGCGGGTCGGATTCCGAACGTTTAATGCATGGCCTCAAGAAGATTATGCCCGCAAGTATCATCATACCAGGGAAAAAGTAATAAAATGGCTTGTAACGCTTGTCTTCTGCTCTCTTCAGTACCTATAAGAAAATCTGTCGAGAATCCTCCACCCGTTCGTCTAGCGCAAAGGTGTTTGACGATGCAAAGTGGCAACGGTTTCAAGATCGATGCATTCAACGTACTCACCAAATCACCGGTAAAAATAGACGAAACGTCAGTGTGAAGTTGGGTTACACTGGGATGGTATAACCGACATAGCTACCTAATTAAGATCACTAACAGGGTAAGTTACATGGACTAGGTTATTTTTCCTTCCCACCCAACTATTAACAAGTATTCATGGAAAGTTGCCCATATCTAGGGCACAAAACCAATGACCCGCTGTATTCGCCGATCGTTTAACGTTGTAGGCAATTGCATCGTTACTCGACCACTGATGACTATGGAAGAAAGATGGAACCAGAGGCGAGAAGACGAAGTGAACACTGGGTTCAAGCGTAGATACCGAGAGAATCTGGTAACGTAGGGTTGATTAAGCAGATTTTAATCCCCTCGAAGAATCCGTTATCGGGAGACTTTGTCGCTATCTGGAAGGGAAATCACTTCTGTCCAAAAATCGGTGTACAAGATCGGGACCAGAATCTTGTTTGCCGTTCATATCATACTGCTGTATAGACTGCAAAATCCTCAATAAAGTGGCTGTAATAATTCCGATTCCCCGAGGAAGATTGTATCGCCTTCAAGATGGTTGGATACTGAGTATTTCCAAATCCTTCATGCTGTCTTCGATGCCGTTATTTGAGAGTTGATGTCCTAGGTACGTGACATTCGTTCACCTCCATAAGCCCTTGATTACACCGATCGACAGGTCCCAACTTACGCAGGAATCAATATCACCTCTATGTAGGGACCGTCCCACGACAACGATGTGATCAAGATATCGTCAATATTTGATCATGACCGGGTTGATATCAGTTTTGAGCGAAAATGTCCGTATAGCTCATGGCCAATCAGTTTCTAGTAGGTCTGCGGTGTATTGTTTAGCCCAGAAGGCATCCTTTTCCACTTGAAAAGACCGAATGGTATTAAACGCTGAAATCTTTCTGGACCTTTCAGTCATTGATCTCACCCCGATGCCACTGCCAAGACTAACGAGAAATAGTACTCCAAGAAATATTCTGTTCGGAGTCGCACATTTTTCTGCCGTGTACTTGCGGGCACGCGTTCCAACAGAAGCAGTGTGTACGGGGGCGTCGTTCCACTAGCGAGCAACAGAGACAGAGGAAGTAACGTAATGCCAACAAATAAAACGTAAAGTAAACTTGTATTTTTCACGTCCAACTTGTAAATCCACTACGTAACACGAAACGAGATAACTGTAACTTGTTACACTTTCCACAATCCACAATCCACGTAATTAATGGCGAGAAACTTCCACACTTAATCCGGCGTACTTATTTCCAGTCAATCACACTCGTGAAACAAATCAAAATCCAAGGTGACTTTATTAGTGTTAAGTTAAGTATTTAAACTAATAATATGCATATATGTAGTTTGTTAAGTTTTTATCGAAAAGTCACAAAACAAAAAAACGTTTCAGGCGACGCCGGGCGCTGCAGGAATTGCGCGCCCTTCCAACATATTCTATTACGTTCCTTCGCTGACGGGAAGAAGGTGCGTCAATAGTTTTGGTGAGAGATTAATTGATGATTCGCTGACTTAAGCGTCAATATACTTCCGTTGCATTCCCTCTTACAGAGCCAATTTTTGAAGGTTCCCTTCCTTAAATAAAGGGGAAAGTGGTGATCTTCTTAATATCAACCAACCAAATATACTTAATGGAAGATATTACAAATAAGACAGTACTGAAGAGCCACTAATCCAATTGAATGCAAATTGGAAACTGAATCCCTAAATGCTCTTATCCACTTCGACTTAGTTTTTTTTGCCACACCATCACTACTCAACCATCACAATAATGAATACCCGATTGAAAATCCGCCCATTGTTTCTTACAAGGTGCTAGATACCATCTGTATCCGGTTGTCTGCCGTGTACTCATTCCGAAAAGCTTTAGATGAGTTCACCTGAAATTTACGATATTCTGGTAACTGGACTGTCGTATGTAAAGTTTCATCTAGTATCCGACCACTTGTAGATGATGGAATATCTAGGTTAGTGTTTGTTATAAGGAGAGTCCAAGGTTGCGAGATTAGGCCACAAGCTGCCGATTGATGGCCTATAAACAATCCCTAATGATTAAGAAGTGTGAGTATTTTTCCTTTGTGTTCACTTGCTATTCAGTCAGCCTGAATGACTACAGCAGGTTCATAGCGGACTTCGCCGTCTACGCCGCAGCGTTCCACCAATTAGGGAACTACAAAACCAGCGGGGAAAAATGCTGACCGAGTGGGTTAATGAGACCAACACAGCTGCAGGGATCGCAGAAGCACCCCAAAAAAACCTTCCGCCTTCCGATCAGATGTTTATATGTCTTGGAAAATGGTGGCGTTTCGCAAGTTAGAGGCAAAATGACGGACGCCCCAATTTTAAAGAACTTTGACCTAGAGAAGATACCATTACGCAAACAATTGGGCCATATCTGCTGCACTAGGACAGGATCACGATGGTTGTACTTTTCGGTGACCTTCACTAGCTGAACGTTGAAAGAATATGAAGTAAAGTAAGAAGGAAATACTGGCTACGTAGTGGATAGTCGATGCGTTATATGCTAAGTCGAAGGTGCTGTACAATCGACCAAGCTTGTCTTGTCTGCTCAACTCTAATGGATAGGCGGTGTACATGGAAGGCAACTTCCCTGATATCTCAATGAACATTGTAGATTGTCAAGTGTACCAAGGGAAAGGAGAAAATCTTGAGAACCGTATAGCGAGCATAATTCCTCGAGCAGGAGTAGAGAAGACAATGATTAAAATCGACTATCCCTAGGTAGCCAGTATTTCCTTGTTACTTTAGCTTCTAAAATCAACAGAGATAATCCATTAAAATCAAAATCAACAGAGATAATCCATCAAATGTACTGCTAACGTCCGCCGGGCAGGACGAATTGTGGGTAGTGAGATTTGATGACTCGGAAAAGTCAAGAAATGTGTCGGCGCATACAGTGCTATATTATGGAGGCTTTACAGGTGTTTCCTCTTCAGCATTTACTCCTAATATTCCGGTCAACAACGCCAACTATCGCACGAGTTGCTGCTTTTCTGGGAGCTGCTCACCCCTCGATAAAAGTTCCGGATCGTCATATTAGGGATTTTCATCTAAAGATCTGGTAGATCACAGGCGATATTTGGTGCAAGGCGCCCAGGCATAAGTTTCTGAACGACCACCTTCTAGTTTTGACCTGATCACGAGACACTAATGGAGTGGAGTCGCAGTGCTGACCACTACTACTTTGGCGATGGCTGATCAGATCGGCCTCAGAATCACTGCTGGCTACGTTATTTGAGCTTGGCAAATTAACCGGCTTACCTAGCTGACTAAGTCAGACGAACAGAGAAAGGAAGGGCAAGTAAAGTGGTTCCCCGCTGAATACTCGTCATATGGACCTGTACCCACCGAAAGCCTAGAGGAAGAGGTGGTTGAACGGTTACGCACTGTGGTGGAGTCAAGTTCGAAATCGAATACATTTGTATCGACAACCTGACCACCACCATCGTGCCCAGCCTTCCAACTTACGGGGGGGGGGTACCCCGCGGACCTCCATTCGAAATCTGGTCCGATCGTCCGCTGCTGGCAGACGACCGGTCATCATCCAGAGACATTTGGTCCGATTCACTTAAGACCATCTCACCTTGTGTACCCATTGGAGTGGGCTAGTTACACACTCGGTGGATCGGGATCGCAGATCGATTTGATTCGGTCTTGAATATGAGACCGTGCTGGCTAAGTGTACCTAGGGCGGAACTCTTCACCCAAGGTACGTACAGACCAGAAACACTTCCGAAAGATAGATTCCAATAGGTCGATCGTTCAAACGATCTAGACCTGACCAATACGAAATAATAGAGGGTAGACCAATCAACCGGTCTAGCCCCTGACCAATATGAGAGAAGACCAAAACCGGTCTAAACTCCAACGAATGTTAAAATGATCCAATATGTCCACGTGAAGACCCAATATGCCCGTGAACTCCACAAACGATATCTCCACGTAAAGACCAATCCAGTGAATAGCACGTTCCAAACGTACTTGAGTTAAAGTGTCGAGATCGCCAAATCGTACTCCCGTCGAGGGACTTCCGGTGGCCAAAGTGCGCGTGCGGCGCGTCCAGACAGGGTATAATAGGCGAGAGGGGATAATTCAACCCTCTGCCCCCAAACACTCCGCGGTGGGCGGAGGCGACTAATGTACGTAAAAAGAAAACGGCGACCCCTTGCTGCGGTGTAGACTTGGAAAAACCGCAACCAAAAGACTCTTACTTGGAAAAACCGCAACTAACCAATAATACTACCTCCCTATGGTCCCTAATGTACCCACACAAAATTATGTAAAATACCCAATGTCAGGTGACTCACCCAAGACCAGCGTTCTTGATACTCCTTGAATTTGATAGGCTAAAAAAAACCTTGTTTAGACCAATCGGAAACTCGACCAACTGCCTTGACCAAAAGTAACCAACTTTGTGGTACACTTCACCACATCCGCCCCTGAGTCCGACCGTGTCGCACAACGATAACGGTCTGACCTCACCCATCACTTTACCAACTGGACCTTGGTCACTCACACTTCTTCACCATGGACCAAACATCTTCGACACCTGCGTCAGGTACTGCCTTTACTGCACTCGATCTTCTTATGCTTCCCTTTGACGCTTGTTCTTGTCGTTCTTGCAGAAACTCTATTCGCCGAGTCGCCCCACCTTGCTTCGCCTGTACGGTCGGCTCTGTCTGACAGCGCACGTAACTCTCATGCACTTCAAACATCGGAAGGGTGTCAGACTGAAGCCGACACGCGGATGCAGGATATGCTCGCAGAAAACATGCGTCTCAGGACCCAGGTGGCCCACCAGGCAGCACGAGGTGCGCATCTTTGGTCTTCGTCTTGTACTTGTCTTGACCCTCGTTTGCCTTCAGCTCTCATCCCTCCCAGCGTCGTCAAGGAAATAGGTGCCTTAGTTGACTCCGATAGGCAGTCCAACGATCATGTTGGCCAGATCCGACACATTTTGGAGGAGTTGATAAGCGCGCGCCATGAGCTGTCCCGTCTGGAGGCTCATCAGTCCCATCTCCGGGATCAACTTGCACTTGTTCGTCGGCAGCAGCTGGACGGAAAGTTTGACGCGACTTCACTGCGCATGCAAGGCGACGACCTCGCGCGACGCATTGCCGAGTTGCAAATTGCGATTCAAGACCAGAACGGGAAGGTCCGGTCCTGTCAAGACAGGTCCGACGCTTGAACGCGAGAGTCGGGTCGTCGTCAGGTGGCACTAGACCAGTGCCGCCAGCGCTTGATGAACTTGCTACCTCCGTGTTCGACTGCTTCCTCCAGCGTAGATTGGTCCGCATCGGCAACCTTAGTCGCCTCGGGGCAAGACCAAGACCGCTTGAAGCAGGACCAAGACCGGCTTCGTTCATTGGCTGATATTCAGCAGTCTGAAATTACACCAAGTCAAAGAAGCGCGCGGACGCGCCGAGTAGCTCGAGGGCGCGGGGCACTGCGCGTGGACCCGGAATCGGGGGGAAGCGTGCAGTGTCCCATAAGCGAGCCAAGACACAGGCGCTTCTCATTGACTCGGACTCGGACATGGACGACATCTACAGCCCCTCAGAAAGTCGAGCGCCCTCGCGCCGTACTGCAAGTCGCATCCAGCACACAGGGGTCTCGTCTGAGGAGGACTCCAGCGAAGGGTCCGGCGATTCCGAGTTCATGATCCCCATCCAGTCCAAGTCACGAACGAATTTGCGTGACAGTTTCGTCCAAGTGGCGTCGACAGTGGGGTCAGAGCAGAAGACCGGTCTGCCAAGTGACGCTGAACCAGTATCGACATCCGCGACGCCGGCACCTTTGGTTCTCCCCGGGACATTCGGGCTTCACAAGTACGCCTTATTGAAGAACATGGCGGTTGATACCAGCTCCCTTCCGCCGCGGACGTTTGAAGTCACTTGGCCGTGGTCGTCGGGGCAAATCGGCTGTTTACGCCGGTCTACCCTGACCAAGCAGCTTCTGGCCCGGTCTTTCTCTCTCCCGGACCCCTGGCTTAACCAGTTTCAGGATCAAGTGAAAAATCATTCGTCGATGGTCATCGACCGTCTGTGGGGCGATAGCAAGTGAAGTCGCAGGTAGTCGACCAGATAACTCGTAATACATGTCATCATTTCTTTTCATATGTCCGATCGTCAAATCACTTGAACTAATTTTACCACTCTATCCATAGTTGCACCGAACACGTTATCGTAAACAGTTCCACTCCCATCACCAAAAATAGTCATCACATTCATCATTCCGCTATTCCAATCCGTCACAGTTCATCACAATTTCACATCAACTCCGGACCTTCCACATCTTCACACCGGTCTAGACCGACCGATGCTACTGCGTGTCTTGGTCTTGGTCATCATGGGTCTGCATCACTGCGAAGCGATTACGACTGACTCGTTCTCGTTCGAACTCTCGTAGAAGAGCCCCACAATTCAAGTCGAGCTCGTCGACCCAAGTTGATTCATCATGGTCCTTCCATCGGACCAGGTACTCTCGGTGAGTCCGACCGAACCTGGTCTTCTTGGTCAACCGAACATCTAAGACCTTCTCCACTTCAAACTCGTCTTCCTCTAATGGTCGTTCCCAACTGTCCTCCGTCAGTAACGCCTTATCGAAATCAAATCTTTTTTCTTCGTCTACCAGACAGGGAGTTTTGGGTCGATCAGGAAATTCTCGGACCAGCTTCAACTTGGACACATGCACAATCGGGAAGACCTTGTAATCTGTACCAGTTGTTACTAGACGGGCAGCGTGCTCACCAATCAGCTCGGCAACACGGAAAGGGCCGTGCCAGCTATGATCCAGCTTCTTCGAATAGCCCTCTTTCACTCGGTCTAGGTATAGCCATACCCTCGCCCCTGGTTCTATACCGTGGGGTCGGAC
This sequence comes from Peronosclerospora sorghi, assembly GCA_026184515.1. Classification (NCBI taxonomy): domain Eukaryota; phylum Oomycota; class Peronosporomycetes; order Peronosporales; family Peronosporaceae; genus Peronosclerospora; species Peronosclerospora sorghi. The sequence continues at coordinate 1,826,820 of CM047582.1, forward strand.
CTGGTCATTGGCCCGGTCTGCCCGGTCTTGTGTGGCCTGACGCAGCTTTTCGTTGACGACTTCTTTTGCATGCTGGTAGTGTTTCTGGACCTGCATTCGCCAGCGTCGAGCATCGCGATCGCGGGTCCGGGTGCAACCGATAGGTATCGCAGCTTCCAGTGTCGACCGCGGGTCCCATCCATATGTCAGATAAAAAGGCGTTTCTCCTCGGACCCGATCGGTCGACGAGTTGAGTTCAAACACCAGCCTTTCTGCATACTCGTCCCAATCTCGCTGGTATGGGTCAGCTACGTACATCTTGATCGCCCTCGTTATGGTCTGCACCATGCGTTCCGCCGATCCATTTGCTTGCGGACGATATGCCATCGTCGCACTCTGTTTCTGGCCCAGCATGTTATTGAACGACCGGAATACCTCGGCCATAAAACCGGGTTCCCGATCGTGCCTGATGACCTCGCTGGCGCCGAATCTTCGGGACACACAGTCTTCGTAGCTCTGGGCGATCTGCTCCGCAGACCGAGATGCACTTGCCTTCGCAATAACTAGACCAGTGAACACGTCTACCCAGATCATCAGCTCACTGTTGCCGCGCGTCGATCTAGGCAGTGACGGTATGTGGTCCATCGCTATGACCTGGAAAGGGTAGGTAGCTTCGATATTTCCGGGCTATCGCCCCTTGATTACCGGTCTACCCTTTCCGGTCTCGCAATCCGTGCAACAGCCCACATATTTCTGCCACTGCGGAAAAGACCTCTCCAGTGGAAGTGGGACCTGATCTTGGGATAGGTCCTGCCTATTCCCTCATGCCCCCCTTCTAGACTCACGTGATAGTGATGAAGGACATCCGGATGCAGCAACTCGGGGATCACTAATTTTGCCAGTCGGTCCCGGTCTGCACTTGCTTGGTCGGCATCGCGGCAGTAATACAATAATCCATTATCATTCACTCCGTAGCTATCCGCGATCTTGATGCACTCTTTCGCTTGATCGTTCGTCAACTTGGACAGTTCACCACGCAGGTAGGTCTTCAGGTTCATAATCCATTCTTCTTCGTCCTGCGCCTTGAGGATCCGTTCCATCCTTAACTGTTGCACTGAATATTCGTTCAAACTTTCGTTCGGGAACGGTCGGCGAGACTTCTGAGCTTTCGATTTAGTCGCGACCATCACATGCACCTGGACTGGGGCGTTCTTGGGTCCGATCACCTCTGGGAGCCTGTTTATATTCACCAATTCATCCAGAACGGCATTCTCGGTGATCGTAGCCCCGGTCTGGTCTTGCATGGCCTTGGTCGCGAGGTAGTCGGAGCTTCTGTTCCAGTCCCGTTTCACGTGCAATAGCTCGTGGTTGGGGTGTTCCTTCAATACCTTCATTACTCGATCATTTAGTGTCCGTAGTCGTGGAGCCTTGCAGTCGATCTCTCCGGTGATCTGCCTGATCACTAGGTTGGAGTCACCACATATGATGACTCGCCCCTTCTCTTGCGACGACAGCAGGTCCAGACATAGAAGTAGACCTCGGTACTCCGCCTCGTTAACAGTAATATCCGGTGTGAAATCGGCAGCGGCTGCAACTATAGACCATTGTGGCAACTTCCACAAATGGCACTATAGGCGCCGACCTTCTTCTTCACGCTTGCCGATCCGTCAAAACTTAAGACCAAGAGCTCTTCGTCATGGTCGACGGTCGGTGGCTGTCTCGAAACTGAGTGCCGAGGTTGCTTCCTCGGGGCAATCGCTTTCAATACCTCGTCCACTTCAGACCGAGGGGTGATACTGGCAGCTAATGTGCCCAATATCTCTTCCTCGCCCCTGGTGCACTTAACGACCTAGAGGGTCCACTGCGACAAGACCGCCGACCATCTGCATAGACGTCCGTCCATCCCATTGGCTGATAATAGCCAGGACAAAGTAGACCGTCTTGACAGGACCTTTATAGGTCGGCCGACCAGCAGGTTGTAACACAGATCCAGAATTCGTAGCAACGCCAGAACTTCTTTCTCGACAATTCCGTAGTTCACTTCATTTGGTTTTATCGTACGGCTCGTAAACGTGACTGGATGATACACACCATCGTGATCTTGCACTAAAGTGGCTGATATAGCCCACTTACTAGCATATACAATAATGGTCGGCACTTTTTCGGGAGCGAAATGCTTGAGAATCGGTGCCGTCGCCATCTTAACCTTCAACATACCAAAGGCAAACTGTGCACACTTAATATGATCTTCGGCCTCCACTTGCGGACAAACTGAAGCAAGACCAGAGTCTGCGTCCTCCTGTAAAGTTGCCCGATCTCCTTCGCGCAACATATGATAGTCAACTTACCGGAGCTCGTACAGCACAGCCGCTTAGACATCAAAGTCTTCAATGAACCGGCTATAATAATTCAAGCTTTCCAGGAAGGACTGCAATGCCTTCAGCGATCTGGGGAACGGGAGGTTACTCAGAGAATCCAGGTCCTTGGGATTAGCCTCTAGACCATTGTTCGAGACCATATGGCCTAAATAGGCGACCTTGGACATACCCCAAAAGCTTTTCACGGCACTGATAGACAGGTTCCAGCGGTCGAATGTCTCTAACAATCGTTCAACCTTCTCGCACAGATCGTTCCATGACGAGGCAGGTATCAGAATGTCGTCGATGTACGACGGCCTCCCTAGAACGGACGGTCCTCTTTCCCGATCGGGTTCACTTCTCTAAACACATCATAATTTTCAACGGGGTCCCGATTGGTCTTGATCTTGTAGTGTCCGTACAATGCGTTATCTATCAGCCTTTGATAGACTTGGGGCGCGTTCTTCAGACCGAACGCGCCCCATATATAGGCAGGTATGATAACGTCGTTGATGTACGACCGCCTCCCTAGAGCGGACGGTCCTCTTTCCCGATCGGGTTCACTTCTCTAAACACATCATAATTTTCAACGGGGTCCCGATTGGTCTTGATCTTGTAGTGTCCGTACAATGCGTTATCTATCAGCCTTTGATAGATTTGGGGCGCGTTCTTCAGACCGAACGGCATACGATTCCACTCGAAAAGACCAAACGGTGTCACAAATGCGGAAATCTCACGGGCTCGATCAGTCATCGAGACCACCCAAAATCCACTTTCCATATCTATCGAACAATACCACAAGGTCTTGTCTAGGTCTTCCAACAGATCATTAATCAGCGGCATCGGGTAAACCATGAGTTTAGTCAACCGATTTACCAGCCGATAGTCGATGAACAGTCTAATGTCAACGCCGATCTTCTTGATAACAATTACGATCGGCGAGGCCCATGGCGAGGTCGACGGTCTAATAATCTTGGTAGCCAACAGTCCTTTGATAAGATCAGAAAGCTTTTCCCGGTACTGTGGCGCCACGCGTCGACATCGCTGAGCAATCGGCTTGGCATCTCCAACGTCAATATCTCAAATCGCACCACGGGCTGCAGGTGGTAAGGCATTGCCCTTTCCGATCAGCAGATGTCTTTTCTTCCATATGATATTCTTCAACTGCTTGATCTGGTCTGGACTGTTAAGGTCTTGATCACCCACTTGTAAATCATCCGTTGTAACTTCGGGCGAGTCGGCAGACACTTCAGGGAGGACTGCCATTTGGCTTTCCAGCTCCTGAATGAACTGTTCCCCTCCTTCATGTATACAGACTTGTTCATCTTCTGGGGCGATATCACCTAGACCATCTGGACCGGATGAACGCCCCTGGTCTTGATCAACGGGCTGTCCTTCACTGATATCGGTCTGATTAGGAATACCGTCATGGTCCGACCTAGCAATTTCATGTTCCCCTTCTTCCGTTTCTTGATCCGCTGTCGCCTGGTCTTGTGCTGACACCACGTTGACTAACCTTGGCTCGTCTACTTGATGGTCCACCGTTCCTGGTGACTGCGGCGCCTTTCTTCGGACCAACATCTTTTTCGGGGTGACATAACTTGGTCTTTCCACAAAAGGTGATGTATCCTCTCCACCGACCCATCATCGCTGATAAGATCGGTGGTCGATTGGTACGCCAGGTTTTGCCACTCGACATACCGCCTCGATCCAATCGAGACGAACCCCATCTTCCTTGGTACCTTTCCTTCTGCTAGCCACATACCAATAATAGTGTTATTGTCTAGTGTCAGCGGCTTGTCACCGATATTAATAACACGGACAAAATCACGTCCACCAGCACTCTTTACGAAGGTCGGGACCCACCGATCGCCCTTGGTCAACCATAACTTCCTCGAACGAAAACCTTTCTCGACCGGGGTATCGGCAGACCGACCGACTGGGATAGTGAGGTCTTGATCCCACCGGACCAGATCGGTATACGAACCATACAGAGGTCTTCGACCAGCCAACTGAACCTGGACCTCATACGGGAGCGTAAGCACTCCATGTGACAGGTCTAGGCGAATACCAGCTGGGACCATGAAATCCATGCCTAGTAAAGCGTCCTGTCCAGCCAACTTGCCAACCCAAGCGCTGAAAAAGTAGACCAGCGATCCCAACAAAGTAATTTTCACACGCGTTCTTCCTTCGGTCATATAAGAGTTTTCACCGATCCCGACGCATTCTTGTCTCTGGGTATCGTCTATACGACATCCGACCTTACGAGCAAAGGAGGAGTCGATTATCGAGACTTCAGCTCCAGAGTCGAACAACATCGTCGCTTTCTGGTTATTAATCTTGCCCCAGGCTTTCGCCTGCTTGAACCATTTATCAGGAGCGTGATACTTCCATTATCCGCGGGATTCTCCAGGCAGCAAGTCCAACTGCATAACCACCTTGGTCCGGGAGTACTCATCGGTCTTCAGACTGTAGACCGGATGGTCTCGGTCGACGCAATTTGGAATAGAACGTGTATTGTCGGTCTTATCCTCCTTGACGACATATGCATAGATGTGAACCGTAGAACGATCGGCTCGATCCAGATTCCAACCTGGCGAGCGTTCTAGTTTAACATCTTTTCTGCGTCCGGCGGCAGCATCCCCGCGTGCTTGTCCGGCACGTACCACTTGCGTATCATGTTAAAAAATTCTTTAATCTTGCAGTGGCCGGACTCGTGGATCTCTCCACATGACTTGCATACGAAGAGGCAGTGGTCCGTCGGGTGGCCGCGTCTCTCGCACTTCTTGCACACCATCTTCTTCCAGCAGTTTGGACCATCATGTTTGCTCGACTCACAGTGCGAGCACTTCTGACGAGGTCGGTCTGGATCGGACTTGCTTCCGTTCCTTCCCTTCCGGTCCACCTGGTCGGAATTCGACCTGGTCTTCGGGGCAGGTCCCGCAACATAGACGTAACGATACTGGTCTTCATCCGACGACTCCTGGCTGGATTGACTTCTACTTTCCCCTTCCGATCCCGAGCTGTCTTCGGCTACGATCACCTTGACCGCTTGGGTCGGTCTGGTCCAGGGCCTCTTGACCGGATCGGTCTGGGTCTGGGTCTTGGATCGGTAGCGACCTGATCCACCAGCACTCTTCGCCCTCATGCTACGCGACTGCTGTAGCGTCCGTAGAGTCTGTTCAACTTCACCCGCTTCCCTAAGACACAGCAGAGTAAGCTGGTCCTCCAGTTCTTGATCGTCCAGCGTACTAATGTAGTGACCCACATGTTCCAGAGCAGCACCGTTCCGCGGGTTATTCTCTTTAATTGTTATGCCGGCACGAAGTGCAGCCACGTTCAACCGATGAGAATATTCGATCGGTGTCTCGTCGATCCGCTTCTGCATATGGTGATACTTGCGGGCACTCGAAAATCCGGAGTTACAATATTGCCCTTCAAACTCTGCGCATAGATGGTCCCAGTCAGACCGGACATCCCGACCTAACTGTTGGATCCAGTTGGCAGCCGGTCCTTTCAACAAATCCCGGAGAATCAGACACCTTTCACTTTTCGGGGTCTGGTCTCGCAGGAACGCAGACTTGACCCGACCGAACCAAGACCGGGCCTGGTCTTCATCAGCATCCTTGCCAGTGAAGTCCTTGAGGTCGGTCGTCACGGTATACGGATGCGCGGAATCGCAGCAGATCCAAAGTCGTAAGCAATGGTGGAGGCTAGGTTAGCCTTGCGTGGCTTTTCAGCGCCCGTACGGTCTGACCCACAGTGGTCGTTAAGACCGCCGACCGACTCTATGTCACAGTCACTTGTCTTACTTGGTCTACGCGTTCTGGCCGGTTGCGGCTTGCCCTGCCCTTTGCCGACTTGCTTACCACTTCGAGTGGGCTTGTCCACAGATGTTACCGATTCCAATTCCACATCTCGGCAAACATTGGCGCTTTGCTGGGTAGACCGCTCTTGGGCATGTGGCCGCAGAGGTGGTCTAACCCCGGTCTTCCATGAAACGCTCCATCATCGTCTCAAACATGGTTTGGACGTTAGCTGGAGTCATGGGCAACGTGTTGATACCCTCCTTTTGCGGAACTGAGACCTGTGGGGGTCGATGGAGCCCCTACTGGCAAGCAGCCCTTTGCTGCCGCATGTCCCTTTTTTGTTCAGAATGGGCATGGTCCACCCCCACGGTCCTCCGCTCGACACCGGTCTCCAACTCTGATGAGCTGTTAGAGGCCGGTGGAGACTGATAAACCGATTCGTCATCAGAACCAATGTCTACAAGCGCTGTGGAGGATTCAGCGACCTTCACTGCTGCGGTGGGAGATGGGCGGCGAGCCGCCCCCACCAGTGGGACCAAATGGTCGTGGAAGGTCGACATCGACGATTTCAGCCTCCAAGTCTCAAATTCAAATATTGTTTTGACATCGGAGGGGTTATTCATTTTAATTCCAACCTCCGCCAACATCGCCACCAAGTTTTTTACCAACAGTAATGGGCGATCACTCTGAACCGGCTAGGTAGTGGGACCGAGAAGACGGTCGGGGATCTGGAGGTTCAACACCCGAAAGACCTCGTCAAAACGAACAAATCGTTTCAGCTCAAAAATGTAGTACATCTTGTTTAGGTCTTCTTCAGTGATGCCTCCATCTCCGACCTGCGACTTTTCTTCGAGGTCGTCTTCGTCGGCCGGCATTCCCAACCCTTTCTTGGGAATCTTGGGGACCTTGGGGAGGTTTGTCTGATCGTTCTGATCAGCCTCCAAGTCTTTTTCGTCTTTTAATTTTCCATCAACTTTTTTATGCACATACATAGGATCAGGACCAAGGTCCTGATCCTTTCCGGGACTATAGCAGGACTTTCTATAGTCCCGATCGGCTCCGGTGGGAGCCTTATGGGGAGGAAAAATTTATTAATCCCGATATGGTCCTCCACCAGGACAGACCGGACATCGCCATCTTTATCGAGAACGAAGACGTAAGGTAATAGCCTTTCCTTACGCCCTCTCCAGAACGATTCCAAATTCAAATCTTCAAATTCAATCTTTGATGACACCTCGCGGTGATATCCACGATCACCAAGTGATCCGGGCACGCGCACCATTGTGGTGGAGTCAAGTTCGAAATCGAATACATTTGTATCGACAACCTGACCACCACCATCGTGCCCAGCCTTCCAACTTACGCGGGGGAGGGGGTACCCCGCGGACCTCCATTCGAAATCTGGTCCGATCGTCCGCTGCTGGCAGACGACCGGTCATCATCCAGAGACACTTGGTCCGATTCACTTAAGACCATCTCACCTTGTGTACCCTTTGGAGTGGGCTAGTTACACACTCGGTGGATCGGTATCGCAGATCGATTTGATTCGGTCTTGAATATGAGACCGTGCTGGCTAAGTGTACCTATGTATCCGGTGCGTATACGCACGGTGCGGCTCGCGCACAGAGGAAGGCTTTCATTAAAGCGGCGTTCGCCGCTACTTAGCCGATACGCGCTTATTAAGGGATTAGTAGGAGAGAGCTCTCCTACTCGGGGCCAAGATTCCCGGGTTAGTTTACTCTAGCCTGTGCTAGTGCCTTAACGGCAAGGCTCCCTTACAAAGGGTGCAGCTAAGGGGAGGGATCCCCTTACGCTACGACACTCACTACACGCACGACCGGTCGAGGTCGTGCGTCTGTACTACGGAGTGGAAAGTAAACTGAATATATATTTAATATGTAATTATTTAAACTAATATAAACTATATGTAACACTAAGTAGAATATTCCTAATTCATACCTAGCTAAAATGTAGTGTACACACCTGTGTACTGACACGTGGATGGCTGACACCACCACACCAAGGGCCGATGCCCTGATTGGTTAAAATAACCAAAGGTTCGAAACCTTTCAACCCGGCCAATACTGGCCTCAACCGTGGTGTACCAATGTACACCAACACTCAGTGTTACCCGAATTTAACCCCGTTACAACCTAGGGCGGAACTCTTCACCCCAGGAACGTACAGACCAGAAACACTTCCGAAAGATATATTCCAATAGGTCGATCGTCCAAACGATTTAGACCTGACCAATACGAAATAATAGAGGGTAGACCAATCAACCGGTCTAGCCCCTGACCAATATGAGAGAAGACCAAAACCGGTCTAAACTCCAACCAATGTTAAAATGAGCCAATATGTCCGCGTAAAGACCCAATATGCTCGTGAAACTCCACAAACGATATCTCCACGCCAAGACTAATCCAGTGAATAGCACGTTCCAAACGTACTTGAGTTGAGGTGTTGAAATCGCCAAATCGTACTCCCGTCGAGGGACTTCCGGTGGCCAAAGTGCGCGTGCGGCGCGTCCAGACCGGGTATAATAGGCGAGAGGGGATAATTCAACCCTCTGACCCCAAACACTCCGCGGTGGGCGGAGGCGACTAATGTACGTAAAAAGAAAACGGCGACCCCTTGCTGCGGTGTAGACTTGGAAAAACCGCAACCAAAAAACTCTTACTTGGAAAAACCGCAACTAACCAATAATACTACCTCCCTATGGTCCCTAATGTACCCACACAAAATTATGTAAAATACCCAATGTCAGGTGACTCACCCAAGACCAGCGTTCTTGATACTCCTTGAATTTGATAGGCTAAAAAGCCCCCCTTGTTTAGACCAATCCGAAATTCGACCAACTGCCTTGACCAAAAGTGACCAAATTTGTGGTACACTTCACCACAGCACCGAAACGATCCCACAACTCCAAACAAAGAAGAAGTGTTGTCGAACTCTGAGCCTAACGAATGCTTCAAGGTTGCCCATATTACGAATTAACCGACAATGGACTTTAGTTCTGGCCGATCGGAATGATGCGACATCGGGCAGATAAACAGGTGGTCCCGGAGACTCTATAACCAGTAATCCTACATCACTATCGCGTCAGCCTTAAGGGGCGCATCAAGACGTATCAGGACCTCAAGACCCTTTTTACTGGAGAGGACCCAATAAAAGTTATCAGAGATATGAGAGCTGCTGCAACGATTGAGAAACGGGGAAAGTACTGCCAAATACCAAAGAGATGTCGCCTGTAAATTGACAGTCACTTTCTCGTACCATAATTGTTGAAAGGGCGCTCAATTCGTGCAGCGCCCGGCGCCGCCGATGGCTTTTGTTTGGTAAGTGATTTTTCGGTAAAAACCTAGCAAACTGCATATATGCATATTATTAGTTTAAATGCTTGACTTAAAACTAATAAAATCACTTTGGATTTTGATTTGCTTTACGTGGACTGATTGAGTGGAGGCCAGTACGGCACTTTTTGTTTGGAAGTTTCTTGTTCTATATCACCTGGAATCTCGTTGTGGATTGTGGAGCAAGTTGCGGCGTATCGTTACGTGTTACGTGGTGTCGATTATAATTAAGTGTGGATAACTGAGGCTGTTTGCATTTATTATTGGCATTGTGTTACTTTCTCTGTCGCTATCGTTTTACTCTTGGAACCGCACGCACTAGTACGTGTTGTTTACGCTGGAACGTGCGCGCGAAAGTACGCGTGGAAATATGAGCGATTTAGAACAGGTTATGAGCCCAAATGAGGGCCGTAACGAATCAGAAGAAGAAGTTAAGGCTGCAGATGTCATGCGGATGTTTGGAACTCTAGTGACGCGCCTGGAAAAGCTGGAGGTTGCGAGCAGCGCGCCCAAGCAGCAAATGTCGTCGCCTCCCAAGTCCACGGGAGACAGGAAGATGAGCATTGCCTCCCTTGATGACCGCGACGACGAGAAAAAGGAATACACCACCGGGCGACCAGGAAGAATGAGTTTTCTGGGGATAGGTCGCGCCGGAAGAGACGCATTCACGCCTGTTGGAGACGTGGGCGTCGGTGCGCCGCAGGTAGGAGGTTATAATGTTAACCAACAACACCAAGCGTTTGGTAAGCACGGCCAAGTGCCGTTCCAAGGGTACGGAGTGTTGCGAACCTCCTCACCTAAAGAGAGGACTCTGCAGATAAAGATCTTCGATGGAAAATAATTGTACAAGGGTGTGGGGTACGAATTTCAGGCTTGAGGGCGAAAGTTTATGCGCCAAATCAACCTTTCCAATGCCGCTTGTGGATTTCCCTGGACCGAAGACGCAAAAGTTGACCTGCTGGGCCATTATTTGGCGGGCCCAGCAGAAGTGTATTACAATCGGCAGGTCTACGGGTGGTGGCGTCAGAAACAAGAATCGTGGTATATTATGGACCAATTGCTGGCGGTCTTTACGTGCAGATAACGCCCGCACAGGGCATGAAACTTTTCATGTCTAGGAAGGTGCCTGGAAGATCATGGTCAGAGCACTTTCTGTATCTGACCGCCGTTGCGGAAGTGGTAGGACCGAATTCTGAGAATTTGGTCCTGAACAACGTTGTGTTTCATGCGGCGCCAGAGATGAGGCAGATCCTCATCTCCAAGTAAACCAATGCGCGCGAAGACTACCTGCGGCACGCAGAGGAGCTCTGCCAGTTTGCGCAGGCCGTGGAGTACAGTGAACGGCCGATGAAGGCCGGACACAGTGGTACCGTGAATTTGGTGGCTCAAAAGCAAAAACGTTTGTTGAAAAGCGCGTGTGTTACTCCTCTGGAGAGGAGGGACACATTAAATGACGATGTCCGAAGAACAGGCCCGCCAAGGAAGATTTCGCGTTAATGATCGGTGGATCATGCGCGAAGTGCTGTCAGATACATGGGTGTTATACAGCGGTGCAAGCATGCACCTGAAATCGGACTTGACGTGCCTAATTGACGTGAAAAACGTCACGCACTAGTGTTATCAAGCCGATGGGAAGCGTTTCGAAATAACAAGAAAGGGGAAGCTGTTCATCAACTTCGTTTGCGGAAAAAATAGTACTCGGATAAAGGTTAAAGATGTTTATTACGTGGAGGGTGTGACAAGGAATATTTTTTCGTATGGAATTTTTGAAGCTGGAGGGCTAGTGTTATCGTACGAAAATGGAGTGAGGACACTGAGCAGTCGCGATTCAGGAGTTGCGATCGCTCGAGTCAGTGCGGACCAAAACGTTTTGACGGTCCAAGGCACTGTCGACCGACCGAAGAAATCCTGTAAAGAGATGGTCATGTCGGTGATTGCTGAAAATGACGCGAATTACGCGGTAAACCAGGATGTCCAGAGTGGAAGTCTCATGCACTTCCACTCGAGAATGGCGCACTTACTTTTGACACCATTGTGGCATTATCCAAAGATCCACGATACGGAATCCGGATCGACGACTATACCCGGCGCCACTGTGTTACGTGCGCGCAGGGTAAACAGTCGAAGAACGCACAATCAAAAAAAGACAGTGGGAAGAACGCGCCGATAGATCGCGTCGACGGCGTGATCTCTGTTCCTACCTCAAGGGACCGATCACGCCAAGAGACCGACTAGGAAATCGCTACTTCGTCAATTTTATTGACTACAAGAGCAATTACACGAGAATCTTTCTCGCAAAAACCAAGGATGTCGCAGCAAAGAAATTGGAACATTTTTTGGCGTTTTTCGAACGCAAGTTCAACTGTAAGATCCACGTGTTAAGGACGGATGGAGGCGCTGAGTACAATAACGTCGATTATTTCTGCAAAAGTACCGGCATTGCAAGACAGATTAGCGAGGCCGGGAACCAATCCAGCAATGGGAAGGCGGAGCGCATGCACCGGACCGTCATGAATATGTCGAGGTGCATGCTGTTTGGAAGTGAATTGCCTTTACCTTTTTGAGGGGATGCGGCAGAGTATGCAGCCTATGTGCTGAACCGCACCCCCACGAGTGCGAATAAAAATAGGATGACTCCACTGGAATTGTTGACGAGCGTCAAGCCTACCCTAGGTGAAATCGTCGCGTTCGGTTCGCAATGTACCGTGTATCGAAACCCCGGCAAAAATTCCCTGGCGCACCGGGCGCAAATTGGAATTATTATTGGGCGCAGCGGAGAAATTAAAGGATTCAAAGTGTTCCTGAAAAAGGAGCATAAAGTTACCGTGACGCAGCATGTCAAGAATGTAGAAACGCTTTCCGGTACACAGAATCGCCAGCTAAAGAATATGCTGAATGAAGATGGATGTCAAGGATCTGTGACATAGATCGGGACTCAGAAGGAGCGGATCGGGAGTTAGAAGGAGCGACTCAAGTCTCTGGTAGCACAAAAGACGTGCAAGCTGAAGAAAGGGATGGAAAATATGGTGAAAGTCAAGCTCAAGGTCATGCAACAGGGCCTAAAAGGGGAAGAAACCCGCGGTGGACGAGGGTCGCCACCTCACGCGTCAGCACGTAAAGTCGAAGGTTCAAAAGGAACAGAAGACAGAAAATAATGATGATTTGAACGATCAAGATGAAGTTAATTTGATTTCCGAAGTTGATCCAAGAAATTATCGAGAAGCGGTTGGAAGAAAGGATGCCGAAAAGTGGATTCAAGCTATGCGAGAGGAAATCCAAGCACTCGAAGCGAACGAAGTTTGGGACGTCTTAAAAAGGCCGGATAATGTCAGATCCCTTCACACGAAGTGGGTCTACAAGACCAAGACAGATGAAAACGGTGCGCTGGAACGCTATAAAGCGAGGCTCGTTGCGTGTGAAGATGAGCAGCGCTTTGGGGTGCACTATGAGTTCACCTTCGCTGCTGTGATGGAAATGACGACGGTGCGATTCATTTTAGCGCTGTCACGAAAATGGAACATGAAAGCAATGCACGGGGACATCCCCAACGCTTACGTCAAAGCGTTGGATGATGAGCACGACATTTTTTTATATCCCGAATGGAATGAATGTCGAGCCAAGTAAGTTGGAACAATTGAATATTACAAGCGCCAGGCAAGCTATTCTGAAACTGAAAAAATCTCTATATGGGCTCAAGCAAGCAGGCAGGCAGTGGAACCGTCACCTGCACGCCAAGTTGATTCAGTGTGGATACATGCAGAGTTTTACGGACGCATGCCTCTACTTCAAAAAAAAACAATGAAGCCATTATAATTGTGGGGGTTTACGTGGATGCTTTACTCGTGAAGGCGAGCGCGGAGTGTTACATTGCAATTTTTTTGATGATTTAAAAAATTTGGAGATAAAAAATCTCGGATACGTTTCGAAATTCTTGGGTATGCGAGTCAAGTATGAAGATGAAACGGGTTACGTGTTAGACCAAGAGATTATGATTGATGACTTGCTAAGAAACTATGGGATGGATGGCTCGAATCCGGTGAAGACTCCGATCGCGGACGAGTACGAAGACGAAGTGCTGAAAGACCAAGAATTGTTGAAAAGCAATGCTGCTGGCAACGAACCATCAATCAAGAATTTTCAATCGTTGATATGTAGTTTACTGTGGATCGTACGCTGTAGCCGGCCGGACATTGCGTACGCGGTCCACAAGGCCACGCGCAGGTCACATGCGCCTACCAAGTTCGACTGGAAAACTGCGATGCGGATTTTACGTTTTTTGAAAGGAACAAGCGACCTTAAGTTACAAATGGAAATTTTGCAAGGAACAAAAACGAAGAATAAGTGTGAAATTGAAATATCTGGTTATTCAGACGCCGATTTCTGTGGTTCAAATGTTGACCGCAAGTCAACCAGTGGTGGGATTATAGTGATGAATGGATGTTTGGTTCATTGGTTTTGCAAGAGACAGTCATACGTATCCCTCTCGACCATTGAAGCAGAACTGTATGCCGCGTCGGTCGTAGAGTATGAGATGATAGGCTTTATGGAAATGGCAAAAGAAGTTGGATTTGACGTGAAGGTGTCGATGGTTCTACTGTGTGATAACCAAGCAGCAATTACGGTGATGAACGGAAACGGCAAAATAGGAAGGACCAAGCATATTGATGTACGAGTGAAATTTATTATTTCGAAGGCAAGCGATGGTTTGATGGCGCCGTATTACGAACCAACGGATACGATGTTGGCCGATGGATTGACAAAAGGGTTGGGTCCTGTGAAGTTGAAGACGATGCAAGAGGGACTAGGCCTGAAGGCGATCAAGGCGAGCTAGGTGTTTGCGGCCGGAAAATCAAGAAGGAGTGTTGAAAGGGCGCGCAATTCGTGCTGCGCCCGGTGCCGCCGAATTGCTTTTGTTTGGTAAGTGATTTTTCGGTAAAACCTATCAAACTGCATATAAGCATACTATTAGTTTAAATGCTTAACTTAACACTAATAAAATCACTTTGGATTTTGATTTGCTTTACGTGGACTGATTGAGTGGAGGCCAGTACGGCAGGTTTTGTTTGGAAGTTTCTCGTTCTATATCACCTGGAATATCGTTGTGGATTGTGGAAGAAGTTGCGGCGTATCGTTACGCGTTACGTGGTGTCGATTATAATTAAGTGTGGATAACTGAGGCTGTTTGCATTTATTATTGGCATTGTGTTACTTTCTCTGTCTCTATCGTTTTACTCTTGGAACCGCACGCACTAGTACCTGTTGTTTACGCTGGAACGTGCGCGCGCAAGTACGCGTGTAAATATGAGCGATTTAGAACAATATTATTGTAATGGATCATATATATCACGTCGTTGCCAAAGTCGTTGCACGGACAAACCAAACTTCTAATCTCGACAGATCAGTTCACCGGTCTGGTCTGGTGCTCGCGAAGTCCGGCTCCACTCGTGTGGTACAACGTTTCCCTGAACGTCGTGGAGTGCATGTTTCGACGATGTTATTAACATGACTGAGAGCCGTAACTTATGGCGTTTATCTTCCGAACTCAATAAAATCCTGGGACAGAGGCAAAGTGCGACTACGGCCTATCGTCCTCAAGGCGACGGATAGGCTGAACAAATCTTTTCAATCGCTGCCCCGGATATTTTACGGATGCCCTGCAGCAAGATTGGGACAATATGCTGAGCGACTGGTCTTGGCATTAAACACATCGGTTGACCGACACCCCATTCTATTTGGCATATGATTGGGACCTGGGTCCACCTTAGAGTCTGCTGTACATGGCGTTGGGATTGTGGTGGCCGCCGATGAAAATGAAGATCTGACGTTAGTACCAAGTCACCCGCGAGAAGGTCAGGCGCGTCTGGGGAAGGTACATGACGGAGTGAGTTGATCGAAATAAGGATCATGTTACAGGGGTGCTGTTACGGGCTAGCGGCGTTGAAAAGCGCTCAACTGTTAAGAAACAAATGTAACTTTGTATCTATGCTAAAATTATATTAAATAAAGTTTACCTATATCCTATACTAAAATGACTTAAGCGTAAGACATAAATTTTAAAGAGTAATGGATTTGTTATAGATGGTTTAGATTTACTTACTCGCAACTAAATCTAAACAAACATACAAATATGTATTAGATTGGCTGTTATAATTATGAAATTAAATCCCTTCTGGATTTGTTTAAGTGAAACGAGTCTAATTACAAATGGATCATAAGAATTTCCGAACCAGGATCAAGTGCGTGGATATACATAGAACGAGTCAAAGAAGGATATTCTACGAAGATGGCAGATATATATCTTGGTCTATTAGGGTGTCCGATCTTATCGGAGAGGATGTGGTGTAGTTGATAATCACCGGAACCGAGTATAGCGTGTTTCCGAAGTTCACGTGTACAAACTGAAGCTTTTGAAGGACTTGCACGGTTGACCCTTCAGATCCGTATTGACGTATGATTGACAACATTCAACTCTGTTGAAGTTTTGCTGCCCGAAAGACGAAGAGAGCTTGGTAAAACCGATCGATCAAGACGAATACAAAGCGGAGAAGATCCGATCACGTCGAAGAAACTGATACGGCCAGACCTACCGCGAATTTTTCTCGGTAAGTAGAAGGGCTGTGTCGAAGCCTTCGTAATCCAGGAGCTAAGAAAATGGTTCGAGGATGGGTCACATGTTGACGATGTCCTGTTGCATCTCAGCTTGGACACGCTCTACGGCGAGGAGCTTGTTCGTCTTCACAACTACAATTTCTATAAAGCCTTTGTGAAAAACAAACTGAGACAGTGGGAAATTAGTGAAGATGAATATTATACCTATGTTGTAAGGGATATTTGGGCTTGACCGGCCTCGAAGGCGATGTTCTTGAAACGCATCAGAATTTTCCCTTCCTGGAGATATATAGAAACAACAGACGTTAATACCTGATCGAACACTGGGTGAAAAATGAAGTCCCAACGTTGGAGATTTCGAAGAAACTCTAGGTCAACCGCGTGCGCCACTCTCGCCAAGCGAGATCTGATACATACTCTCTGTATGAAAACTACGTCAAGGACTTGGATAGGTACATTCTCGACCGGTATGGGTCAAATTTCTCTCATCGATTGCAAGTTCATATCAACTTTGATTCACATGAGCTCATGGTGAAGACGAGAATTTGTAGAAACACCAGAGCACCGGAGGAATATGTTGAAAGTGCTTTGGGGTTACACGGTCTTAGTGAGGAGGAAGTCCAAACAGCACCGACGTTCGACTACTATCGCATGTATTTGCATCATTTTACTGGGTGGATAGATTAGCCCTGAAATGTGGAACTTAGATGAAAGAAGTTAGCCAGTTGCAACCAGTTCAGCGTTGTGTAGACGCACAAAGATGCGGATGGCACATCATTTTGTTTCGGATAATCATTTCGCACCTGACCAAGGGCTACCGCTAAGCATGCTAGTTTGTAATTTGGAACTAATCAACTGCTGTTACGGAGCTAAAAGAGTCACTTGAGTGGGCGGTCATTTGCGTTATGTGATAAAACAATTATGGGAAAGACTGTGTAATTTAAGGGAAATGTGGGTTGTGGCCGGCGTATTGTAACGATAAAGGGCATTTATGTTCATCTACACCTTACAAAGAACTTGTTCCGACGACAACCAACTAGGTGTCCGGGATGTTCCTCGAGATCTTCACGATACTTGTTTCTTCAGCGCTCAACCATGTCTGTTTAGGTTGAAGCGTCACTTGATGTCATCCTACGCATACTCCAGGTGTTCTAAACCATTATTCTCAAACTTGCGATGTGCTATATGCAGTACCAAAATACTATAAAGTAAGTTAAAGTTGCACTGACCTGCCCAGATTTCAGTGAATATAATGCTGCACAGTCTTCCACATCCCATTAACTTGCCTGGATGCTGCAGGACATGGCAATTACCCAGATATTAACCGGACCGACGTGATTGGCCGGTATAGACAAGAAGTGAGTAGATTCCCTTATAGCCTGTGCAATGTTGCTAGGAGAATGAGATTGTGAGTTACCCCGGATGAGTGAATATGTGGTGGAGTCAAGTTCAAATTCGAACACCGAAGTGTCCTGAACCCGACCACCATCGTGCCCTGCCGACCAACTTACGGGTGGGGGTACCCCGCGAACCTTCGTCTAATCTCCGATCGGATCGGCTGTCGCTGGCTGACTACCGATCAGTGCTGTAGGACGCTTGGTCCGATTTGCGTTCACGTTTCTCACCTTGTGTACCCATTGGTTTGGGTGGCTACACACTCGGTGGACCGTCTCGCGATATGAACTTGTGGGGATCGGTATGTAGCGATACACTTCTGGGGCAGGGTTTATCTAGGGCGTAAATCGTCACCCTAAATACGCAAATATCCACAATATATTTGATCCCAGTATACTTCCAGGGTAGATCGCGTATAGCCGATCGCAGAACCCAACCAAAACGAGAGATCAATAATCCAATCGAGAGCCACCAAATAAACGTATCCAAAAGCTTGAGGTTCCGACAAACGATATCTCCACGTAAACCTTTCCAATTGATGTTAATAACACGCTCCAAACGTGTGCGATCTGAAGTGAGTGATGAGCCAAGTACGCGTTGCCGTCGAGGGACTTCCGGCGGGCCAAGTGCGTCTGTAACGTCCTTTCCGGGAAAGTTGAGCTAAAGGGGAACCTGTTAACCCTCCTCTCCCAAACATTCCGCGGCAGGCGGGGCGACTTTTGCGTAAGTAGTTACTTGGAACCGAGAAAACACACTGTATTTATTTCCATTAAAAAAACTAATATGTAAACTATACGAAACATCGGGTGACTTACCTAGAACTGCATACTTGATACTTTCAACACACGATTGGCTCAAAAGCCCCTTCCCTTTTAACCAACCCGATCTCTCCAAACCGATCGGCGATATACCAATATAAACCGACCGTACAATTTCTTCTTCGCTTCACCTCACCTCGCTGCTCTTTGTGCTCAACCGGGCTAACGGAAGCTGCCACAACTGCAGGGTGCTCCGTTCGATTGAGGAGCGCGTGAAGGGTCCTGGATAAACCTTTGCACACCTACTTTTCACCATGTGCTGCGACCGAGGCAAGGTGGCAAACGTCCCTCCATTGGCACAGCCACCAGAGCCGTTACCGAGTCTGCTACGGGATCAAATGCCTATTGACCGGGCGTTCCGTACCATCATCAAGGTGTACAACAGAGCGCTGTCGTTCATGTCCCTGGGTGCGAAGTTGGATGAACGGTTTATTCAGGGACGTTTTGACTCCAAGGTTCCTATACCACCGGATGGAATCGCTGTTACCGAGCCGTGGAATTTCTCGCAGTTGTATATCACCGATAACAGCATGGCGCATGGTGCCCGCGTGAATGTGTTCCCGCATTTCAATTGGCGCATCATGGGAGGATGTAGCAGGTGCGTATACGCACGGTGCGGCTAGCGCACAGAGGAAGACTTTCCTTAAAGCGGCGTTCGCTGCTACTTAGCCGATACGCCCTTATAAAGGTCTTAGTAGGAGAGAGCTCTCCTACTCGGGGCCAAAATTCCCGGTTTGGTTTACTAGTAGCCTTCGCTACTGCCTTAACGGCAAGGATCCCTTACTAAGGGCGTAGCTAAAGGGAGGGCTCCCTTTACGCTACTGCATCACTACACGCGCGACCGGTCGAGGTCGTGCGTCTGCAGTTGTTGAGTGGAAATGTAAACTATATGTAATACTAAGTAGAACTTACCAAATTCGTACCTAGCTAAAATGTAGTGTACACCACCTGTGTACCAACACGTGGATGGCTGACACGCCACCCCCAAGGGCTCCTGCCTTGATTGGTTAAAATAACCAATGGTTCAAAACCTTTCGAACCGGTCAATACTGACCCCAAACGTAGTGTACTCACGTACACCACTTAATAAATGTTACTCGAATGTAACCCTGTTACAGAGGACTTCAAGCCATGCTCAATGATGAGGGTACAAACGCAATCGTGACGGGAGTCTTGAACAGGCTCGACGTGAATGGATGGCCGCTGCATCGACTAGCACTGTGGGTTGGATCTCCAATCATGCTCCTGAGGAATCGGGATGCATCCAACGGGCTTTGCAACCGCATGCGGATCATTGTCCGCCGGTGTGATTGAGGCTGAAGTCTTGACGGGTGATCATGTAGGGTACATTTGCTTTATCCTACCCATTGCACTAACAACTGAGCAACCAGACCTGCCTTACACGGTCCGTCGGAAGCAGTTTCCTGTGCGCTTGGCCTATGTGGTGACGATAAACAAGTAACAGGGACAGAAGCTTCACAAGGTTGTCATATGTCTTTTTCTCGCATGGCCAGCTGTACGTCGCCTTTCCCGGTATACCGCACTGGAGAATATCTCCGTCTATTGTGGAGCTCAGTCTGCAGAACTACGCCTAATGGGCAACGTCGTTTATGACGGATCACTGTGTTTAATGAGGTTACATATTCTAGCAATGATGGTAGAAGTCAATATCCGAGATTGCAAGTGCAGTCGATGACTGCACAAATCGTTTCTTTTTGTTTTTTTTCAAATTAAATGTCGATATACTGTAGTTTCAATGAAATTTCAATGAAACAATTCGTCGGAATGACGTGTAACTTCCCCAAGTATATACAGACGTCCCTACGAACCTTTATAGCCTCGGTGGAAGGTGGAACCTATAACGTATTGGAGGGTATAAACTAGCGGAAAAATCAATGTATAAGATTCCTACATAGGAGCGACAGCGGTGGAAGCCGAAACGTATAAAGTACTGGAATTTATTAAGTATCAGGGGATAAGATTTCAGAGGGATGACCGTATATATATATATATATATAATAGGGGGTGTCAAACATCAGAAATCTGGTGGAATTTCAGTGGGCAAGAAGTGGAAAAAGAGAGGATGAGATTGGGACCTTATTCCGCTACAGCCTTCGAGTTCGAAGTCTCGTTTTTGTTGACAAAAAGTATGCGCACATGTACAATAGCAGCAAAAGCTAGGCTAGCTGGAACGATGCGCGCGCAGCGGCTGCCGCCGCTGCCGCACGGAGTAATGTCGTCGTGGAATGTCCTACATGTCGCATTCGCTGTCTTGTGAGTACCAGTGTGCAGGGTACGCTCCAATGTCCGAATGTCCACCTGTTTCAATTGCGAATGCCGCCGCCACTCACGCGACGAGTCGTTCCTTTTATACCCTAAAAGGAACGACTCGTCGATACAGCTAGCCTTAGTTCCACTCCTTGCACTTGTTATCTCAGGTGTGTCAGGCTTTGAGACGGGGAATAACAGTTGAACTACGGTCCAAATAATATCTAGAAAACTCATCCTTAAAAACTGATATAAACCTGCTGAAGTTTCTATTGTTTGACACCCCCTAATACAGTCAACTCCCTCTATTGCAGCACCAACCGTATACAAACTTTTTGGCTGCTATAGCGGATGGCTGTTAATCGTGTATAACAGCTTCACCCTGTGCCCGGCTGTATTGACTTCTATAGAGAAAATCTTTGCCATTTACAGAGATCTGGGATGTTACGAAAGTGGCCCCATATCTGAATTCTACCTAATTGGCACGTCCTTTGCCTTTATTTCCCTTCACAAAGTAGCTGTCCAAAGAATTTTGCTTTGACGCGGCAGTCTTGCTCGAAAGGACAAAGCGTTTGAAGAAGCGGAGGAGCTTATCCAACTCCTCTGCCTGGTCAAACTGAGATCCTTTCTCCACCATGCCAGCCAGCAGAAACTCGGCAGCTTCCTGCAGCTGTCCCCAAGGAAGGGACACCGGCGGCTCCTCGTCACCACTTCCCTCGTCATCGTCCTCCACCGCAGCGGGATCAGATGACACCTCGGCCAGGATTTCTTCGTCGGAGAGATGCTTGATGATGGGCAGAGTACCGTCGACTTGGAGGTAGGCCTGGGCATCCATGGTGGAGGAGGTGCTGTGCTGTGGAATCCTTGCCAGAAGCGCCGAAATCCTGCTGACTGGGTCGACGTCATCCGCATTGACTAGAGAAACGACGTCCATGCGACCGCGAGTGGGAAGAATGCCTGTCTTCTCCCAGAAATGGCGAATTGTTGAAGCTTGAACATCGTCCCATGACTCGACGAGCATGTCGATTGCTTGGAGAATCGTGAACATGGCCTTGGGTTCAAAGGGATGGTCGCCGGTGGCTTAAAACTTTTCAAGAAGGTACTTGATGTAGCGAGTCTTGTACTTGACCTTGAAGTTGGCGATAATCCCTGCATCGGCTGGTTGCAGATGCGAAGTGGTGTTCGGAGGGAGGAAATGAACCTGAGGATTTAGGGATTGTCAGCATCTCCGAGTCGTTGCAACAAGGAAAAATGAAAATTACCGTTATGTTGGTCAAAAGATATTTGTAATTGTGGGAAAGCGTGTCTTAAAAATCGGCACCAATTGGGCCATTATTAGGGGGCGCTATATTGGGCCATTATTAGGGGCGTTAGTACGGGTACTATAGGGTGTATGATTGCGTGTACTGTAGTGTGTACTACTGTGTACCACTGTTTACAGTGGTATGTACAACAGTGGTGTACATGGACAGGACATAGACAGGACATCGGGAGATGGGACTGTTACGCAACGAACAGCGGCGAGCGCCGGACTAATCAGCTCGACTGGTCGACGGACGACGTGGGAACGGGTGTATTTGATTGGTGCATATATAGGTAACTGGTAGTTCTTAGGATATAAGGGATTTAGAATAATAAAAGTTCTTCCTTTTGCGTACGACTGCGTAGGTCGTTTATAGGGTGGGAAACTAGGCCCCCCTCTTCGCAAGTACCTCTACGTCCCGGGCGGGAGCACGAAGTGCATTTTTTGGCCCACCGGAGGCACAGAGTGTTAGAACTCGCCGTTCAACTCCGCCCGCTGTGTCAGCGGTTATCTTCTAAGGGTTTTTGGGTCTTGGGAACGTGATTGAGCGGCGCTCTCACCTCTTCCCCATTTGGTTCACGTTTGGCCCCTACAGTTCGGCTGCTATAAGCGCCCTACGGGAACTCTAGGCGGATTTAGTGAAGTAACCCTCGTAAGTCTAGGCATAAGAATACATTTGATTTGGGTATTCTTTCAGCCGTTAAGGACTAGAGGCTACGTAATCAGGCAATGAAGACTTCCGCTGCCTGATCGAGTACCCTTCCCCCTAATCTTCACCGGAATCAACGATCAGCAACCGCGCCTTGCGATAAGCAGCCCGCAGATCGCGTCAGCGAGTAGATCGACTACGTTTTAGTGCCTGATCGCACTTGATCAAGCCTGATAGACATCGTTTTAGTGCCTGATCGCACCTGATCAAGCCTGATCGACACCGTTTTAGTACCTGATCACACCTGATCAAGCCTGATCGACGACGTTTTAGTGCCTGATCGCACCTGATCAAGCCTGATCAACGACTTCTAGTGCCTGATCAAACCCGATCAAG
This sequence comes from Peronosclerospora sorghi, assembly GCA_026184515.1. Lineage (NCBI taxonomy): Eukaryota > Oomycota > Peronosporomycetes > Peronosporales > Peronosporaceae > Peronosclerospora > Peronosclerospora sorghi. The sequence goes on from CM047582.1 coordinate 1,849,756, forward strand.
CCTGATCACTGCTTATCGCACCTGATCACACCAGATTCAAGCTTGATTGTGCCTGATCACGCCTGATCAGCACTCGGAACACTGAGTTACAAGCTATTCCCATCTTGCAGCAAGGAATTGCCGTGATTGCATACCCGCCACCTGAAGAGCGACCCACGCCTAAGCCGTCGGGTACACAAGGTGAGCAGAAACACAGGCAGTCAAGGACAATCGGAGGACCCCCTTCGTCAGTCGGCAGTCCGGGCGCCGTGGTACCGCCTGATCAAGCCTCAAAAACTTTGATCAGCCGCTCCACCACATAATCCTCAAACGAATGAGGACTGGCATTGTCCAGCAGAAGCAGGATTTGGCGTCGCTGACGCTGAAACTGACGGTTCAAGTCGAGAATCCAGGGTTTGAAAACGTCAGCCTTCATCCATGCTTTCTTGTTGGAAAAGTACTTGATGTGCGGTAGCTTTGTCATGTCGACATTAAGGTAGCAACGAGGTTTGGCAGCAGTTCCAATGACAAGCGGTTTCAGCTTCTCGGAGCCTAAAAAGAGTTTGTCTTAGCACACGTCAAAAATATTCAAAAAGAAAGCACTTGCCTGTTGTGTTGCACCCGAGAAGCACGGTGGTACGGGCCTTGTCCTTTATGTAGCCCTTCTCTGAGCTCTGGGCCAGTGTCTTGTTCGGAGCCATTCGGAAGAACAAGCCAGTCTCATCACAGTTGAACACGTCCCTGAGGGCGAAGTTATCGATGACGTTTTGGAGCTCGAGTAGGAAGGCATGAAGGTCTTACAGAGAGGCACTCTCAGCCTCGCCATGGAGACGGTACGGCTTGATGTTGTGGCGCTCCTTGAAACGATTGATCCAACCGTATCAGGCTGTGAAATTGTTCTTCTCTGGATCGGGTTGTTGACGCCAAGAAAAGCAGCAAATTGAAGGGCCTGTGCTTGAACGAGTGCGTCGGTGAGTACGACATTGTTGGACCTCATCTGGACAAACCATATTTTGACAGCTTTGTCAACCTGGAAAAGCCAGCCGTAAGCACTCCAGAAAGGTCTTAAGTGCCAAACATCAAAATCTTACCTCATCGTGGAGGGGGCCACGGAACCGCTTGATGCGCTCCATGTCGCCACCCTGTGCCTCCACTGTCTTGGCATTTTGGAGGACGGAGGTCTTTTGGCGATTCAGGATATCTGTGACTGTCTTGCGCTTCATCCCAAATTTTTCTGCGATATCCTTGTGGCAAAGTGCCGGATTCTTTGAATGCAAGTCGATAATGGCCACCTTGGTGTCCAGAGAGATGAACTGTCTCTTCTTGTCTTTTTTGTTGTCTGCCATTTTGTGTGTGGTGAGGGGAAGGGTGGAAAATGTGAGTGGAGGAATTTGGTGTGTGTGTGCTCTCCTTTTAACTTCTCTCTCGACCGAAGATTTTGCCTATTAATTAATTGATTTTTCCGGAATTTTCAGCAGGAAATGCCCCTGATGAGTAATAGGCCCCTGAATATTGTCTAGATTCTTCTACGCATTTCCAATCACCCATTTCAAGCATTTTTAGGGGGGGAATCCGGGTGGCTGTTATAGAGGGAACAGAAATGTATGTAGCGTATACTGGCCCATGGCTGTTGCTGTTATAGCCAAAAAGCTGCTATAGAGGGCGGATTTTGGCTGTTGGAGATCCGTATGGTCGTTTTCAGGGCTGCTATACGGGAATGCTGTTATCCCGGAGGCTGTTATATAAATCCGACCGTGGTCGAGTGGTTCACTACTCACTGCGGGACCGGAAGGTCCCGGGTTCGATCCCGGGCCAAACCAAATTGGTTGGTTTCAGAAAATAAATTGTGACGAAATCACCCGGAGGCTGTTATAGAGGGAGTTGACTGTATAAATGTAGAAATGAAAATACGAAGACTCCAACTATTAATATTTATTAAAACAGTATGTTTTTACAATCAAAAAAAGTATTACTTTTGAAGAAAACAGTATTCTATGAAGTTTTCTTTAATATAAATCGATAGCTCTGTTCAATAGTTTAGGTTGATAGTTTCGAGGTTTGAACCATGGGTAGACAGATACACACAAGACAGCGAGCTACGCCCAGAAGATGGAAAGAAGGACGCAAAACACGTGCAATTTACGACGCATGCCACGTGGGATCGGGCGCGTCTGGTACAGGCATGGAACGAGTGATGTTGCCAGTGTGGACAGATGAAAGTGTGTGGCGCAAGGTGCCTACGGGTCGAAGCTCCAAGCCGCCAGATAGGAACAATGGATACAAGCTTGTGGTGGAAAGGCTGTCAACGGATCCGTGGATGGCATGGTCCACGAGGGTTTTTATGGCTGAATCCGTAGCAAGGACGAGGCGCGCCCGAGATGGATCGATTGGATGGAGGAGGCAACAACCCTCTCGAGTATTCAACTTGCGATATCGAGGGGGACGCGACAGTGGGGACATGAAGGACGTGGGAGCGTGTACGCCATGGATCAATGGGGACACGAGATAGCACGAATCTGAACGATTCAAGTCCGTTAGGCGCGGAAGAACCCAAGCGTCGAGTCATTTGCCTATCCGATGTAGGCAAATCACAGACAACGGCTATCGTCGAGCCAAAAGAGAGTGACAATCGACTCGAGAGTATACATGGGGACACCGTCACAACTGGTTGGGACCATCCCCACGACAAAGAGCGCCTGGATTCGGGCGCGTCGTCCTCCAACACTCGTCGATAGCGCCACGCTAAAGATACAAGATCGAGTTCATGGACGAGAGTGCAGCAGGAGCAAGTAGTGGTCTAAAATGTTTTTCTAAGCCACCGTGCATTTTACACACACTGTGCCATTGGGCCGATTTCTTGCACCCTTCAATGCGACACCCTTGGTCGCTAGTGGTGCAACCAGGCGTTGTACAATTAGATTTTATTTTACTCCGAGTCGCCATCGTGGAATGTGCCCGAGAGAATCTTTTCTTCTTTTCCTAATTCTTGGCTGTAGGCAGTCCATAACAACAAGACGTGAATACATACATCAAGTTTGTGCGAGTTTCTACTGATATCGAGACTCGACCTGGCGAGCTTGGGGATGGTTACGTTATTCTCGAGTTGGTTCTTGGACTGTGTTTTCTCTTTGTGAAGATTTGGCACGAACTTGCGATCAGGTTCAGTAAAGATCGATCTCTAGTAGCCAAATGTGAGCCATCAGACAATTGCAAGGAACAAAAAAGAAAGAGCATCAATCGATGCGGACCTTTGCACTAGGACTGACAATCGGTGCTTGGACGAACGGGTTTTCCGTCGCATTGTCCCCTGTCGAGCCTTGAAACGCGTTCCACGTCGGCTGATGCACAAGAATTGCCGGTTTGGCTGTCAAAAATGTTGTGGCCACACACACACACATGGCGTCAGGACCACTTCAAGTTTCCACCCTTCACCCCGTCAACACAACGACAAGTAACGTACAGCCCGCTGCCGTTTGCAAGCCATGGAGCGATTGACGCACTTGGGCTTTTTCACTAATCAGTTCGAGTCTCTGACGTTTAATGTCTTGCTCGCGCTCGACGACCACGCGACTGTCGGAACTATACGTATGTCGATTTGGCAAGGGAGGGACGAAACTTGGGACATGGGGTGGCAAGCCCTCTCGTCGTCCAATTTTCGTCTGCTCAATGGTATTGCCCGCAATGTCGCGCTTCCTCGCTGGAAACACGGGCACATCGCGCGGAAACGGTCGTTTCGCCGTGCCAAACGTCTTCACTAAATCTTTCAATTCCACGGCATTCGGCTCTAAGTCGTGAAGCGCGTGGACGACATCCACGGCTTTTGGTTGCGTCCGTCCGGCTAATTCGGCCACATCTTTCGCCGCGCTGCCTATTCGTTGAATATCTAGAGACAGCACGGATGCATGCGTGAGATAACAAACAAACAGTTGCGTTCATTGCCTTCGAATGCGGGACGTTACATTTGGCCAAGACCTCGGTCAAGACATCGGCGGCGGATTTTTGCACGGCGTCAAAGCCCACGCCGCTCGCAACGTGGGCGACACTCATGAAGGACAAGGTGCGTGCAAATAAATCACCACTCGAGAGACCCGCGGCGCCGCCCCCGGCGTCGAGACCACTGTCGGCCGCTTTGAGTTTGCTCATACTCACGCTCGTGCCGCCTGGCGCGCTCGCGTGGAGCGATGTGCGCGCGTCTTTTTTTCGACACGAGGCTTGAGACGAGGAAGAGCCCGTGCGATGTGAAGCAGGTGTCGCTGTCGCTGACGGTGCGGTGGCTTTTGGCGGTGTCTGGGCGACACCTACTGCGTCCGCCATGGCTTCTGCTTGGCCTGTTCGTGGTCGCGTTTAGAAATGTAAAAGAGATCTCTAATTCTTTGCACACGTTGCTAAATGATAATGGATTCCCCTGTCCCACACGCACTCATGTATGAGTGACAAAGATGCGGCCTGGGAAATTCGTCACGGGAAGTCGCACGGTGTTGAATGCGTTCATATCACGTGGCGACATCGTGCCCGACGAAGTGCAGCGGGTACAAGAACTAGTGGAATGGATGGACAATAATGCTCAAAAGATTGCGGCAGCTCTAGCAGCAAATCGTCGACGAGGTGTCAACATCACTGGTGCAGACACTACAGCACAGCGCAGAAGGAGTTTGTTACACAGGTTAGGAGATAGAGGAAGGCATATGAAGTGGGAAATGCTGTCTGATGCGGTTTTCGTTGTACGGCTGACAGATTGCAGAGCTCTACAAACAATTAAGTGAGAAACCTGCTCCAGTGGCGCCACATAGTAGGTGCGCGATTCCTGGCTGGACTGTACGTGTACTACTTGCCTTCTTTGTCGAGACATTCGACTGGTGCTAGGCTGCAGTCGCTCATCTGAGCCTATCATTGGGGGAGGTGGTTTTTAGTGGGTATAAACCCCACATTGCCCATGTTTAGTACTTTTCTTCTGGGGTGAAGGCGTGACTGCCGGAATGAGGGGTTGGTTTCTATCGCTGCTTAGGTGCTCCACGATCCGACCTTTTCATTGTACAAAAAGGGTGTTAAACCTTGTCAACAGTCGCCGTCGGCTCTGTGCTGGCGGCCGACGTCCTTAAACTTCCTTATCGCCCCCGGTGCATTTGATGATCTCTAATGACAATTGTGAGACCAGGACCGACCATCTTCTCAATATTCCGTCGATCCCATTGGCAGTCACTAATCAGGCCATGGTAATCGGAGCGGAAGCCTTTCATCGGCCTACCCGCCAGCAACGTCCAGTATACATAACAGCGCCAATCCACGGTACTTCGTTGGTCTTGAGCGATCGACTCGTTTGCGTAACTGAATAGTAGGTGCCATCATTGGCTTTTATCAGGGCGGCATTGATCGCCCATTGTTTGCGCATGTTATTACCACCGGAACTTTGTACGGACAAAAATGTTTTTGAAAAGTTGTTTACGATATCTTCGCCTTCAGCATGCCAAATGCAGCCATAACCCGGGTCATATATGGGTGAGATCAGATCTGTTCAATCTGACGATCGGATCTGTGACGTAGCTTGCCAATCTTGCTCTCGAAGCAACTAACAGACCACTTACCTTAGCTCGTACAGAATAGCGGTTGTTGGAAGTGCGCGCTTTTTGCGCAGCAGCTCGCGTCGCCATTTTGGATTTCAAGCGACTTTTAGGTGAAAAGGTGATGTGTTGTACATAACGTTAGGTTAGGTACAAAACATTGTGTATTTGCATATTATTAGTTTTAGGTGTAAACTTAATTCTAATAAATCACTTCTGAATTTGTTTATTGACTTACGTGTGGATTATAACGAGTGGTTAACAAGCGCGCAACTGTGCGCGTCTTGTTTGGAGTTACTTTACGTGGATACCTAGTACACTGCAGTGGCAGTAGGAGTGGTTGTTACGCATTGGATTCTCTTGTCTTACGTTGGTTGATTTGAGTTGCTGGTCTTTACGCTTAAGTCGCTAAAGGACAGTGGAGAATTGGATTACGTTTGGAGTTTGATTATTCGCTGTTACGCTAATTGTTACCCCTATTCGATTGTATTGGAAAATCACACAGTAGTACGTGGTACCTGGAACCTGTGTGACGAAGTACGTACGACCAGATGGACGACGAGCATTATCAACAGGTTATGAGCCCAAATGGGGGCAGTAGTTCAACAATTCGGACAGTCACCCCGGAGGAGATGATGCAATTATATTCGGGTTTGATCAGTCGCTTCGACGACTTGGAATCGTCGTTAAATAAGGACGCGTCGGCAAGAACTACGGTGCCGGCGTCAAAGGGAGATACCAAGATGAGCTTGGCCTCCCTGGACGGTAGAGACGAGGAGAAGGATGATGCTAATGCCGGAAGCACGGGTAAAGTGTTCTTCAAAAGTATTAGCAAGGCGGGCAAGGATGTTTTCACACGGGGTGGGGTTTAAGAACCCCGGTAAAACCTATGTGCAGCCGCAGAAGGTGTTCACGCAACACCAAGCAATAAATCAGTTCCAGCAGGCGTTTGCGGCACCTGTGAATGTGCAACAGGCGTATGCAGCGCCTGGAAATGCACAGCCGGCATACACAGCGCCTGGAAATGCGCAGCAGGCTTATGCAGCGCCAGGAAATGCCCAGCCGTAATACGAAGCACCCGGAAACGTACATCAGGCTTATGTGACGCCTGGAAATGTGCATGCACGACACTACCGAATGCCAAGTCCACCGACGGCCAAGGAGAAGAAGTTACAACTTCGGCCGTTCGATGGGACTGAAGCATACAAGGGTCTTGGGTCTGGTTTTTGGGGATGGGGAGTCAAGTATTTCCGGCAGATATAAATCGCCGAATAATGTTGCGGCTTCAGATGGAATGAAGACATCAAGGTCGAGTTTATGGGCCACTATCTGGCTGGCCCAGCGGAAGCATATTACGACCGGTTTGCCGAAAGCTGGTGGCAAGAAGAGCCAGCGTTGTGGCACATAATGAACAAGATGCATGCCGCATTCAGCGTGCGCATAATCCACGCGGAGGGGATGAAGCTCCTAGGTGTGCGCAAGGCACCAGTAAGGAGTTGGCCGGACCACTTTTTATGTCTTACGGCAGTGGCGGATGAAGTTGGGTCCAACTGTGATGCGATGGTGTTGGACAACATCATCTACCATGCCATGCCTGAGCTGTCAAGTGTCCTCATGTCCCGGTACAATCATTTGCGGACGGACCACCTGCAGCTAGCCGAAGAAATTTGCCAGTTTGCGCAGGCTGTTGAGTTCAACAGCCGGCGGCAGAAAAGTCACGGCACCGGAACGGTTAATATGATTGTGGAGAAGCCTAAAAAGGCTGTAGCGATGAAAAATCGCGGCTTCTACGGATGTGGCGAGCGGGGCATCTCAAAAGATATTGCCAAAAAAGAAGAAAGTTCAGAAAGCGGATTACGCTTTAATGATCGCCGGAGATGAAGTGCCATCCGGTCGAGATACGTGGATTCTCAAAAGCGGCGCAAGTGTACATCTGACACCATATATCACTTGCTTGACTGATGTAAATACTGTGGATCGACAGTGACATCAGGTAGATGGAAAAACCTTCATCCTGAACAATAAGGGCACAATTGTAGCCGGGTGCGTACACGCACGGTGCGGCTAGCGCACAGAGGAAGACTTTCCTTTAAGCGGCGTTCACCGCTACTTAGCCGATACGTCCTTAAAAAGGTATTAGTAGGAGAGAGCTCTCCTACTCGGGGCCAAGATTCCCGGGGTGGTTTACAGATAGCTTTCGCTAACCCCTTGTAACAAGACTTCCCTTATCAAGAGAGGCAGCGTAAGGGAGAACTCCCTTAGGCTACAATACCCACTGCGCGCGCGACCGGTCGTGGTCGCGCGCCTATCTCCGCTAATGCCTTAACGGCAAGGTTCCCTTACTAAGGGTGTAGCTAAAGGGAGGGCTCCCTTTAGCTACTGCACTCACTGCGCGCACGACCGGAAGTGGTCGCGCGCCTGGCAGTCTTAATTATTTTTGTAAACTGAATATATTTAATATGTAATTAGCCTAAATTAATTTAAACTAATATAAACTATGTGTAATACTAAGTAGAATATTCCTAATTCGTACCTAGCTAAAATGTAGTGTACACACCTGTGTACTGACACGTGGATGGCTTACACACCACCACACCAAGGGCCCCTGCCCTGATTGGTTAAAATAACCAAAGGTTCGAGACCTTTCAACTCGGTCAATACCGACCTCAACCGTAGTGTACTCATGTACAACAACACTCAGTGTTACCCGAATGTGACCCCGTTACATCCTTCCCCATCAAAACTATTGCTTACGCAATAATCAAAATCTTGTTGGGGAACTCCAACGCCAGTACCTCTGGCTGTCCATTGTAAACCTTCAGCGGTGCTATGGACGCAAACTATTCCGACAACTCGGAAGTGGACGCCCTTGGGGAGCTCTCCCTAACGGCTGGCCATGTTGATAGCGCCGAACGGCGCTATCAGTCATCCAACCCATTCACCACACGTGGGGAAAACGCACTAACTCGTGCGCCACCGTTACCCGCTAGGGGTGATACTTACAGGTTGTCACAGGCAACCACCACCAATGAACCGTCCTTTGTTCAAGAGGCCCGACGTGCCGGACGGGTACGGAAGGGACCTCGCGACCCTCAAAAGAGGGCTAAGAACGCGGTCAAGAGGGGTTTAGCCTCCTATACCCCTGGTCCAGCGGCTATACTACCGCGTGAAATTGTGCATCGGAACCAACCTCGGATGACATATCCGAATCGCCGAAGGCGATCACCACTACTGAGCTGGACGCAGCTCAAGAGGCTCAAAATGCCGCACAGGCGTTACAAGCTTCCTTGCACGCCCCCCATGCGCCCTCCACGGGCGGTATATCGTTTTGGAGGTCCTCGCGACCTCCCAAAATGGGTCGGAATGAGGTACAGAAGGGTTTAGTCTTCTATAGCCCTGGCCTCGCGACTGTACAACCGCAACACATCACACGCCGGAATCAACTCCGGGGAAAACTGCTCACGCAGAAGCAGTTCACTGCTACCTCATATCGAGAGCGCCTCGAGAAACAGGCACTTGGTGCCGTTGTTGGAACCTCCGCGAGGTTACCTTCATTCTCCTGCAAGGAGAATATGCCAAAGACGCAGAGCAGAAGTTCCGCGCTTAGGCGGAGGGGAGAAACGTCTCCCCGAGTTTTTTAAAGCTGTACAACAGCTATTCCGAACGTGACGTTCGGATAGAGAGGGCATTGTGATTGGCGTTTGCCAGAGCCAAACCCATGGGGCAGTTACGTGCCACTTATCTCATGCGCTATGCTAGCGCCCGTGCCCTCACTACGGTGCCGGAGCACAGTGAGGGTTCCGCATCTGCCTCCAGAGGGCTCCCAACTACTGGGAGTGAAGGGGCTTACCCCGCCCCTTTGGTCGTTGACTCACAGCGGGATTCTCCCCCTCGAAAGCGTCAACGACGTCACGGCAATCCTGCCGCAGGGGAGTTTCGAACTCCCACTAACTCTGTGAATGTGGATAATCCTTCCACTTCACCAAATACTGGGTTTGACCCCGATGATGGAGTCGCGCCATCAGACGCTCCGCCCCGTCCTGCCGTCGGGCAGCCTGTCGGCCGCCCTGCCGGGTAGGCCCAACAAACAAACAATATATTCTTCTAGGTCGCTGGGGCCGTGGAAGGTGCCCAGTCCGCGAGCCGTTGTGGCTACAAGCGCAGACCCGAGCTGCACCCGGTCGGGCAGCCTGCCGGCCGCCCTGCCGGGTAGGCCAAACAAACGGACAGGAGCATACAGGGCTGACTGACATTGGGGACTCCTCCCCCCTCAAGCCCTGGGCCACACACACGTGGCGTCAACGTAACCCGCGGATTTACGAATCCGTTCACATTAAACGGGGTAAACCCCGTAGATGCATGCACCGAATTGTTTATGGCAAATTCGGTCATAGGAAGCATCTCACTCCAGCTCTTGGAGAATCCGGACATAAGCTCCAGAGAAAATCCTTAACAACGCGATAAACGCGTTCCTTCATGTCCATCAATGGACTCTGGCACCGCTTCCAGGTGAGCATCTTGCTCAAACGGTCTACAAAGACTGAAATGCCGGTGAAACCGGCATTTCCCTTCCGAAAAACCGAAGATAAATCCATACTAATGGATTTCACGCGATTAACGCGTTCCGTCTTGTCAACTGGACTCGGGCAACGCTGCCAGGCGAGCATCTTGCTCAAACGGTCTACAAAGACCGAAACGCCGGTGTAACCAGCCTTCGGAAAAACCGAAGATAAAATCCAAATGGATTTTCAACACGCTGTTGGAACGGCTACTCCGCTAAAGGCTCACCTTCATATTTATAGGTGGACTTGGTCCACACGAACAATTGGCAATTCCCAATTGTATGCTATAGGTTGACTTGGTCCTCACGTACAGTTGGCAATTTCCAACTGTTTCCATAGCAGCTGAATCTGAAGAGGGTTTGACCCTCTAGCACGACTCACAAGTGCTAATATACGCACCGACCCACTTGTACATTTGGGTCACCAATACAAAGCGCTTAAAGCGCCGTAGGTCTTACCCCGAGCTAAATGATCACCGGTAGGGGCGTCATGTGCCTCAAAGATGACTTTATATTTCAGTTCCTCATCATGAGGAACAACCACCCGCGGAGTGTCCTCCGCGCCCGTGCTATAATATAACAAACCGCCACAGTACCTGTAACGGTGTAAACGAGCTTTAGCTCGACTTGACAGGGTTGGCTCAGACGAGCCAAGTCCCTTTTCACCCAACGCGCTGATAAGCGCCGTACACTGTGGGTCTTTCTCATACGCCTGGCGTATGAGATCCACCACAGACGAGGTGACGAATGTCGCGTGAGCGAGCTCGTAATCGGGACGACGCGACAACGCGTCTGCAAGCACGTTCTGCTTGCCAGGTTTATACTTAACCTCAAAGTTGTACTCCGCAAAGAAGGAGAGCCAACGGGCCATCCGTTGCGATAGATGAGGGGACTTTGTCGCTGTCCGTAAGGACGCGTGGTCAGTATAAACCACGAACGGCTTTGAGCCGAGTAGGTGAACCCTAAACTTGACAAGGGCACACTTCATTGCAAGTAGCTCCTTTTCATGAACGGGATAATCCCGTTCCGCAGCTTTAAGCTGCCTCGACTCAAACGCAATCACGCGTTCTCGTCCCGCGTAGTCTGCTTGTAACAAAGCACATCCGATTGCGAAATCGGAGGCGTCGCAGATGACGCTAAAAGGTTTACCAGAGTCTGGGAGAGCAAGAACGGGAGGTTTTAACAATCTCCCCTTTAGCGCTTCGAAAGCGTTTTGGTGTTTGGTTTCCCAACACCAGTCAACATCCTTCTTAAGAAGGCCCGTCAATGCCTTCGCCATTTCAGCGTAGTTCTCGCTGTATTTGTGGAGATAATTGGCTAATCCAAGCCACTTCCGTAAATCTCTAAGATTTACAGGCGAAAGCCACTCCACAATGGCTTTCACCTTCGCGGGATCCGCCCGCACTCCATCCTTACCGATGAAGCATCCGAGGAAAGGAATTTCCTCAGCACCAAAGATACATTTGGATGCGTTTGCATATAACTGATGCTCTCGCATACATTCGAGCGCCGCTCGAAGATGTATCAGGTGCGTCTGAATATCAGACAAGTCGCCTTCCGCACGACTATGAACGAATATATCGTCGAAGTACGTCTGAGCGTACTTTCTATGAGGAAGGAAGAGTTGGGTCACCAAGCGATTAAAAAACGCTGGTTCATTGTTTGGTTTTCACCAAAACTGACTCGTCCATCGTGGATGAGGAGTTCAACTCCTCTTCCGGACGCAATACGACAACCTCGTCGATTTCATCTGCTTTTACAGCAGTCTCAAGCTAGTTGAAGGACATCTCCTCCAACGACAACAGTTCGCCTACCCCAGGAAACCGTTCAAGGCTTACTCCTTATGTGACAATACCTGCCACAATATTCAGCATCCGATAGGACTGCTGACTACTGGCCTCGGGACTCATCCCGAGACCCAGATGGGGGGAGTCAATTGCCCCATCTATTGGAAGCGCCACGCGCCTATCCACAGAGGTCTATACCTCTACCACCGGTGACTCGCCGGTCTCACCTAATACGGCGTAATCGGAATCATTTCCGACGTGCGAAAGAGACAAACTTCGGGTCTCTTCGCTTGGAAGCGCCTCGCGCTTAACCACAGGGATCTCTACCCCTACCACTGGAGTTACCACAGGTAACTCACCAGTCTCGCCTATAACGGCGTGGTCGGAATCATTTCCGACGTGCAAAAGAGACGAGCTACGGGTCTCTTTCTTGGAAGCGCCTCGCGCTTAACCACAGGGGTCTCCACCCCTACCACTGGAGTCGCAACTTGTTCGCCGGACACGGCGTGGTCGGAATCAATTCCGACCTGTAGAAGAGACGAACTTCGGATCTCTTCTCTAAGCGCCTCGCGCTTACCCTCAGAGGATTCCACCTCTATCACTGGCGACTCACCAGTCTCGCCTACATCGGCGCGGGGATTAACCGCCGAATCCCCCTCGTTAAGGAACTCTTCCTTAACGCCATTGGGAATGATCATTTCAGACGTCCCAATCTCTGGCATCTCACTCCAGAATCGCTTTTGCGATCGAACAAAGGTGGGTTCATGACTCGCCAATGCTTCACCCGACCGCGGGTGCGTTGAGCCAATGGATTTAGAATTCCAGTCTATCCATGGCTCGTGGCATTCTAGCCACTTCATGCCCAGAATGAGGTCATACCTCGAGTCCAAATCCAGGACTAGGCAACGTTCTAAGCTGTCGAAGTCTGCAAACTTCAGCTTAAGGTCAATCGAGACCTTGGGTACAGAAACATGTACGCCCGTCGCAAGACGGACCGTGACAACGTCACGAGAACGTGCCTCTAGGGCCTCGGCATACAGCCGACTCTTCTCCACAGAAGCTCGTCTGACATATTTGTCAGACGCTCCAGAGTCTATCAAGACTCTCCAAGGCTTATCAAAGCCTTTCACGTCCGCAAGGACTACCAGCAAACCTGGCTGTTACACCAACTCGGTGCCAGAAAGCACCGCTTCCCTCGGGGCTTTGTGCTGTCGTCCCCTACCCTGGGGCTTAACAGCACTGAGGGGTCCCCCAGTAGGGCGCCCCGCACGTACTGGGAGCCGTCGTTTCCCGACGGCTTGTACAGGGGCTTTTTCCCCACCCTTGGTCCCTTGTAGCGAGTGTCTCGCTGGGGATTTTTCGGACATCTGTTCCTCAGATGATCCATGCTCCCACACATGAAGCATCTCAGCGGCCCACGCCACTGCAACATAGCCAAGAGCTCTGTCTCGAAGCTCTGTGAAAAAAAGTCCGAATGACTCTTAGCGGGAGGTTTCTCCTCCGCTTCGACCTGACTCAGGTCCATGGGTTCAGGACCCACCTTAGAGTAACGAAAGTTCCTCTCGGCGTTAAACGCCATCTTAAACGCCTCCCCCAGGGATTGGGGTCGGCATCGGAACAGTTACGAACCTGCTGGCCCTTCTTTCAGGCCTCCCATGAAGATGGGGATGGACACATCGTCCGAATACGCTTTCGCGTACATCCCTGCCAACAGGGTCTTCAGTCCTTGGACATATGTCTCCAAGTCCCTAGTGCCCTGACGGCACCTCAAAAACGCCAGCTGATTCTGGAGAACCATATCAGGCGTTGCATACCTGTCCATAAGATTTCAAAAAAGGACTCCCCAGTTCGGGAACACGGTCGTGACCGAATCCTAACACGTAAACGCCCATGTACGGGCTTTGCCCGTAAGATGGGTCAGTGCAATTCCCACTTGCAGGTGATCCTCGATCACGTTCGCGGTGGCGTATGCGGTTTCAACCTCTCGAAGCCACACATAAATGTTTTCAACTTTCTCGCCGGTGGATTCCTTTATCTTAAAGGACATCGGAGGGCGCACCCCCGTAGACGCAGGATAACTCCCGCGAAGACTCGCCCCATGGGCGATAAGGGCATTCACCCTTTCACGCACGGCATCGAGGCCCTGCTCCACTAGATGGCGCATGCCATCCTAACCCAATATGGGTAACAGCCTTTTAAAGGCTTCCTGTTGGACGGGTATTAGCTTACTCCAATCGTCCTGATCCATCGCTTGCAGAGGATGTTGATCACCAACACAGGTGTTGGATTGACTACAAGTGCTACCAGATGTAGCCGGGTGCGTACGTGCACTGTGCGGCTAGCGCACAGAGGAAGACTTTCCTTTAAGCGGCGTTCGCCGCTACTGTTGTAAAGCGGACTTTTTAATTAGGCGAAAAAATCGGGCCAAATGTTGGACATTTTATTAGGACCTAAATTAGGGGACTGATAGTGGACGCAGATAGTGGATACAGTAGTACATAATTAGGTACCGCCATGTGTACCACGGTGGGTACAGTAGTACGTACCACCGTGGTGTACATAGACAGAATATAGAAGGGACACGGAAGATGTGCGGATTACTTACAGGTACGCGGTGAACACCAGCGAACAAACAAGGAACAAGCGGAAAAATCAGGTCGACTGATGGACGGAAGGCGCTCCGAATGGACGATGCGGATTGGTTGAAAGTAGGAACAGGGTAGATCTAAGGGTTTAATTGCTAATAAAGTTCTCCTTTTGCGTACGATCGCGCTGATCGTTTTTGGGAAGGCACCTTTGCGCCCCCACCTTATCGAAGCCTCTACGTCCCGGGCGGGAGCACTAAGTGCGTTTTTGGCCCAACGGTTGGCGTAGAGTGTGAGAACTCACCCCGCAACTCCGCCCGCAGTGTCTTCGGCTCTTCGTTTAAAGGTTTTTGGTTTTGGGAACGTGTCGAGCAGTGATCTCACCTCTTCCCCGTGAAATTAACGTTTGGCCCCTAGAGTTCGGCTGCTTTAAGCGCCCCACGGGAACTCTAGGTGGATTTTAGTATAAATACCTATTCCTCATATAGTCTAGGCTAGGAGCGCATTGATTTGGGCGTTCCTTAGCTGTTTGACGGCTTAGAGGCTCCGCGATCAGGCAGTGAAGACTTCCGCTGCCTGATCAAGTACCCCCCCTACCGATCAACACCTGATCGACACTTTCTGCGAATCGTGATCGTGATCGCTGATCGCAAATCGCGCCAACTGCTACTTGAACGACTTCCGGTGCTTGATCAAGTCTGATCAAGGTATATTACGATTGGGCAGAAGATTTTAGCCCCTGATCGAGCCTTTCAGTACCTGATCGCACTTGCGGTCAAGACACCTGATCGCATCTGCGATCAAGACATAATATTGTTGATCGACGGTTATTAACGTCAGTCAAAGCCTGATCACGCCTGATCACGCCTGATCACGACCGATTGGCTTCGTTCAGCGCCTGATCGGATCGGACTGCCGCCTGATCGCACTTGCGATCAAGACGGAAGACTGCTGATCGTCGGTTATTAGCATCAGCCCAAACTTGATCAAGCCTGATCGCGGCTATTTGACGTGGTTTAAGCACCTGATCGCACGTGATCACGCCTGATCGCATCGGTTGTATCGTCACAAGTTAGTTAATTCAATCTTGCATCAAGAACGCTGTGCGCTGTCCCCGCCACCTGAGGAGCGACCCACGCCTAGCCGTCGGGTACACAAGTTGAACAAGAACACAAGCAGTCGAAGACATCCGGAGGACCCCCTTCGTTAGTCGGCAGTCTGGGCGCCGTGGTACCGCCTGATCAAATCTCAAAAACTTCGATCAGCCGCTCCACCACAATGGTGCGCGTGCCCGGATCTTTGGGCGACGCGGGATATCACCGCGATTCTACGCAAGATGGCGCGGATGTGAAAGTGAAAACGGAAGCTGAAGCAGAGGTTGAAAATCAAGGTGGAAAAGGAGGAGGTGGTTGTGACGACGGAAGGCAGTTCGCCGTCGTCATGCCTGAAGAAGAAAGGAAATGCCGATCATCAGGACCTGGGGAGGAATCCAGATGACGTAAAGGAGGAGAAGCCTCAACCACCCCCCGAGGCTCCTTCGGGAGCCCATGCGGATCATTAAGCAAGTTATAATCCGCCAAAAATACATGTATATAATGATCCAGATTGGGATCCGATGGAGAAGTATTACAAGACCGACCAACCGAAGATGTTGATCAAAGCGCCTGGGTCGGAGAGCGATGAAAGCCGATCAAGTACGCCGCCAACGGAAGCCGATCTGGTAAAGACGTTTTACCAAAAGATTTACCGAGAGCACCTGGAAGATTACCTGATGACGAACTCGACCATGAGCCTGCTCGGGGTCACGATCAGCGGGAAGCTGAGTAGACCGGTCAACCAGCCAATCACGAAGGTAAATGATAAGCTAACGATTGTGCTAAGGCTAATACGCCTGATCAAGCAGGCTGGTCTGATAACAGGCGCCTACGATGCCGAGGAATTATTCGATCAGGACTCCAAAGATCTTGCAGAGGCCACCCAGCTGTTGTATTCCCTGTTAATACACATCGTGGTCGAAGCAGACGATAAAGATTTCCCCAGTTCACCGCCACAATCCCCGTTGAAGATTGAGGAAAGTCCGTCAATCAACGTAGTGGGACATTCGGGGTCATCGTGCTACGAATCTGCCCCTTCAGAAGGTGACGATCAGGGAATTGAGTCAATTAGCGCTGGGAGTATGGAGCCCAAGATAACCAGAATGGAAGTTTGCCAAAAGGACAACTCCAAATTGCCGGTTGTCAAGACGGAACCGCAGTCGATCAAGACAGAAAAAGATCAAGGGCCACAGTGTCAGATGTTTTTTGACAAAGCCATGAAGAAGTTTCTAGCTGAAGAGAGAAGTAAGTGGCCACCTGGAGTCGTTGGCGCCAAAATCCGCCAGCCAAATCAAGGAAGAGCTGCGTCGATCAAGGATGTCGATATGGAGTCCGTACACTCGTTGCGTGGTCAGCAGTCGAAACCAGATAGGTCGACGACGGTAAAAGATGTCGATATGGAATCCGTGCACTCGTTTCACGATCAACGGTCTCAAATTGACTACGTCGACCCTGATGAACCGATCACACTGCCACGGCGAGCCACAGTGGCATCCGCGTATACTGGGACACCTGATCAGCAGCCAATTGTCAGAATTCGGATGTCTGCGATCAGCGATTTGAAAGAATTTTCGGGAAAAGAAGAGGATGAAGATCAAGCGAGGAACTGGATCAGTCGTCTCAAGTCAGCATTTATGCGCGATCAAGCTTCTGATCCTGAAAAGTGTCTAATCCTGGGCGATTTACTGAAGGGACCAGCGCTCAACTGGCATCGACAGTTGAGTTGAACCACCCGATCAAGTTGGAAAAGTCTCGTGGATGAATTCGAAGTACAATACTGTGGAACTGGACAATCGGTATCCCGCCAGTATTATTATATGAAGCAGGGATCAGACGAAAGTCCTATCGAATATTTGCACCGACTGAATGTGGCGGGACTGCGAGCTAAGTTACCGATAAGAGATGGACCGCCCGAAAGTCTGCGCGAACATGTTCAACATTTTCTGGACACTCTGGACAATCGCGAACTCGCCTATCAGCTGGCTCTCCTACGCTTGGATCGTGCTTCGGACTTGGAAGAAACGTTGCGGGCATACGCACGCATCAAATGGTATCAGCCAACAGCGGCTGTAGGCACCAGCAGATTACGCCAAAATCCGGCGACGATCGAGCACCGGCCGCGACGCGAAAGCCTAGGGGCGTACGTACGATCAAGGTAACGTCGGGTAGCGAAGAATCAAGTGCTGATGATAGTGGAAGTGATGTCGATCAGCGCCGCTATATGATTGCTACTATGCGCGATCAACCAGGGGCGCACGATCAGCCTGGCGAGTCACGATCAGGCAAACGAAGCGACTCCAAAGCAGTGGATCAAGGGGCGATAAAGAAGTGCAGTCATTGTGGATCGATCAGACACGACAACTTACGTTGCTGGAAGTGCCTGACTTGCCTGAAGTGTGGCGAGAAAGGACACCCCACCGATCAATGCCTGTACGTCTGCCGAGCACGCGGCGAGATTCACGATGCGTGGAAGTGCCCTATGGAAGAATTTTACAACCGCATCCGCCAGTGGTATAACCCTACCAAGCATGCAGGACTGTTTCCCAAGGAAGCCGAAGATTTGTTAAACTAGGACGCTCGCCAGGTTGGAATCTGGTACGAGACGAGCGTTCTAGTTTGTGTATTTTTGCATTTGTGGATAAGAAGAGGGCTGATCGAGTAGCAACAAGAGATAAGGAAAAACGCGATCGGCTTGATTTACCACGTTTGGCTAATTTCCATATTGATGAGTTTTCTCGATCACCTGTGATCATGGAAGTCGAATTACTTCCAGGCGAATCACGTGGATATTGGAAATATCACTCGCCAAATAAATGGTTCAAGCAAGCCAAGGCGAGTGGAAAAATCAATAACGAGCGAGCTATGATATTATTTGATTCTGGTGCCGAAGTGTCGATCATCGACTCAACCTTTGCTCGTAAGGTGGGTTGTTGGATTGACACGAGTCAAACACAAGAATGTGTCGGCATTGGGGAAAGTGCATACCAAACAGAAGGACGTGCAAAAATCAAGATCACGCTAGCGGGCTCATTGGTTTATTATTTCCAGGCATGGGTGGTCAAACGTTTTGGTCAAGATGCCATATTGGGTATGGATTTCATGATACCAGCTGGTGTTCGATTAGATATCGCTCATGGCGCACTAAGTTTACCTGACGAAGTGATCATCCCACTGGAGGGACGTCGACAGTTGTATGGGTCGAGCGGTAATTATATGAAGTTCGATCAGTATGAACAGATCCCAGTAGGTCGATCAGCCGAAGTACAAATTTACGATCAGCGATCTCGCAAGTTGTGGTTTACTTGTGGAAGAGCTTGGGTCCCCACTATCACTAGGGGCGCGGGCAATTTGAGGTATTTACGTGTTACGAACATCGTCGATCACCCCATCATTGTTCAAGAAGAGACTATTTTAGGTATTTGGATGAACAAAGATGATGTGCCCCGCCGCCCCGGATTTGTTTCGATCGGGTCCAACTGTTACAAAGAGTGGCAAAATCTGGCATATCAAGCCTCCACCGATTTGGTATCTGACGATCAAGAAAGTGTCGATCAGGGTCCATTAGTCGAGAAGAAGGAGTATCCAACTCCTCGAAGTATCTTAGTACGTCCCACGGACACGATCGTCTCATCTGTAGCGTTGGTAACCGAAGGGACGCAAAAGGTGCAAGGGGTGCAAGAGCGGTGCGATCAGGGGCCGGAAGTGAAAATTCCGACCCTCAATCATGGAGTTGAGCAGCCTGTTTCAAGCGATACACCTACTCAAGATGCGTGTAATCACCCTGTCTCAGTTAGCCCCAGCGAATTCGACGTGACACCTATTGAAGATCAGGTTTGTTATCACGAAGGTGGAGATTTGTATGTGGAAGAATTGGAGAAGCAGCTTGCTACGTTACCCGAAGTGTCTGCAAGCACCGAAGAAGTAACCAAGATGATTTGCTAGTCGGAGATCCCACAGTCAACACAGTGGAGGAGATAGATTAACTTCGCGAAATAATATGGGCGAAAAAACATTTGTTGATCGGGAAGGGAAACGCGCTACCCCCCCGCTGCACGAGGAGTTGTTTGTGATATCGATGTGGGTAATGCGCGCCCGATCGCCTAAAAGTGCCGGAAAGTGGCCCCACAATTTCGCGAGAAGTTGTCGGCCCTGATCAAGGGGTTGCTAGCATCTAAGATCATTCAGCCGTCAACGTCACCCTGGGCATCGCCTATAGTGATCATCGTGAAAAAGAATGGGGTCGATATACGTCTATGCATCGATTATCGCGCGGTGAATCAACTCACGCGTTTGATGGTGTACCCAATGCCCCTGATCACCGATCTACTCGAAGATTTGGATTAAGCGTTGTGGTTTTGCTCTTTGGATATGGCGAGTGGTTTCTGGGTCGTGTCTATGACCGATCGGTCACGCCAAATTTCGGCGTTTGTCACTCCATTTGGATTGTTTGAGTGGAATAGGATGCCCTTTGGCCTCAAGAATGCTCCGCAAATTTATCAGCGGTTGATTGACAATGCACTATATGGATATCTTAGGGTCAAAGACGGTGCAGATGAATCAGCTGATGTATTTACAGCAGGAGAACCCGACCAAGCGCCGGGCCCGTCTGTGCTGCAACGGCAATCATATATCGATGATATATAAATCCCTGCACCTACTTGGTCCACCCTATGCGATAAGGTGCGGCACTTGCTGGAAAAGTGCGATCAATGGAATTTGTCGATCAGCGTGGCTAAGTCGTACTGGGGGCGAAGCGAAGTGCCCTATTTAGGACATCACGTCTCTTGCCGCGTGTTAGAAACAAATCCAAAGAACCTGGACGATCTGATCAATTTGACTTTCCCTGGCACCTTACGTGCTATGCAATCGTTCTTGGGAAGCCTAAATTACTATCGTCGATTTATTGAAGATTTCGCAATTTATGCCGCCGTGCTTTACGAATTGAGGGAGATAGATTATCAAGAGTTTAAGAAACGATCACATAGTGAGGCGGAATAAAATCACGAGGATGATCGACTAATTAGAGCAAAAGTGGCATTTAGCATGCTGAAGGCGAATATTGCATCAGCTCCAACCCTTCGACACTTTGACCAGGACAAGACGCCGGTGATCGTGGTTTACGCTAGCAAATGGGCAGTATCTGTCACTCTAGTACAAGAATACGATCAAGTGTATCATCCCGTCGCATTCGCTAGCCTAACGTTGAAAAGCGGTGAGCTGAATTACAGCCCCGTCGAAAAGGAAGTTCTGGCGCTTTTACGAATTTTGGATGTTTATTTCACGATGCTGGTCGGAAAGACGATCACCGTTTTATCACGTGTATCTAAATTGAAGTGGTTACTAACATCTAATGGGTTGGACGGACGATTAGGTAGATGGGCTGCGATCCTATCACAGTGGGACCTCGAGATCAAGAAATGTGTGCATGGAGAAGAGGAGGTGCTAGGGGCGTTAGCCGCAAGCATCACCCGCACCGAAATTGATGAAGCGTTGGTCGCGATCGCACCGAAAAAGCAACCGCGGCAGATGATCGAAGTACCACCTCCCATGGTTAAGAAAGGTGAAGAACTTTACGTGATCAGTTTTGATGGATCGGCAAGTGTCAAGCGACGTGTGGGTGCATTTGGTGCCATTGTGTGGAAGTTACCGGAATGGAAGATTATGATCGCGATCGCCGATCATGCACCGGATATCACGGTGAATGAAGCAGAATACCACGGGTTGCTTTCAAGTCTGGACTTGTTGGCACGATATACCAAGGGAAGGGTGATCGTGTGGGGGGACTCTAATTTAGTGATCCGTCAAATGCGAGGAGAAATGGAATGCAAAGCTCCGCGATTACAAGTGCTACAACAGCGTGCATTTAACCTCCTACGCGAGTGGAGTGATCATGATTTGGTACATGTCAAGAGAGAGTGAAATAGGAGTGCAGATCACATTACCACCATGGCTATGTAGGGTGGAACAAGATTTGAGATCGAAGATGAGAAACAGCTGGAAGAATTAGTTGATCTCAACCGTCTACCCGAAGTAATCACATGGAACGAAGATTAATCCGCCCCGCAAGTGCTAGTGACGACCCGATCACGTAACCACCGTCAACCACGACCGTCAACATAGACCGATGTACCAGTAGCCGGAATAAGAATGGAACGGGTGAAAAAGGCACATGATGAAGAGAAATGGATCCACGATTTGCGGTGTTATCTGTACGGTGACGTTATCCAATTGAGCGCAGACGAGGTGAAGGAGTGTGCGAAAATTGCTGACAACTATGATGTTGACGAACAAGGATTACTGATTTACTGTGGAAATGCGGCTAAAAGGAAAACCGGAGATGATCAGGATGGTCAAGATGATCGCCGATCGTCAATTAAGCTGGTACTACCCGAGACCTTGCACGCGGATGTCCTCCACCACTATCATGTGAGTTTGGAAGGAGGACACCAGGGTATAGGCCGCACCTATCAACGGATCAGACGGTACTTCCATTGGCGGGGTCTATTCCGCAGCGTGCAAAGATTTGTTGGACAATGTGTGTATTGCGAAACGGGGAAGGGCCAGCCTACGATCAAGGGCATGTCGCCGGGGAATATCGAGGCTACGTACCAGTTCCAGGTGATTGCCATGGATCACATACCGTCGTTGCCTCGATCAACTGATGGGCATACGGAATTGCTGATTTGGGTTGATCTGTTCACGGGTATGGTGATCGCGAAAGCTGGATCATCTCGCACAGCGCAGAAAGTCGCGGAAAATTACTAGGAGTTCGTGTTCCGACGATTTGGTGCAAGTGAGGTGATCAGGCACGACCGAGAGCCTGGCTTTATGTCGGAAGTATTTCGTGCGTTTAACAAGATCGTGGGACAACGGCAGAGTGCCACTATGGCGTATCGTCCGAAGGCAAATGGCAAGGCAGAAAGAACGGTGCAGACGATTACGAGGGCCATCAAGATGTATGTGTCAGATGTCGGCCAGAAGGATTGGAGTGCATACGCAGAGCGAATGGTTTTTGCGTTGAATTCAACCCCTGATCGCATTCGTGGAGAAACGCCCTTTTACTTGGCGTATAGGTGGGATCCACGACATCGCTGGAATCGACATTGCAATTAGGTGGAATTCGACGCAAGGACCGTGATGCTCGCCGATGGAGGTACAAGTTGCAGAAAGATTATCGCCTCGCTCGTGATCAGGTGAACGTTCGATTACACCAAGCGATGGCTGATCGAGCTGAAAAGCACAACGATCAGGTGACGCCACACAAGATCGAGTCTGGATCAAGGGTCTGGCTATACCTTGATCGCGTTAAAGAAGGGTATGCAAAGAAACTGGCGCACATGTGGCATGGACCCTTCATGGTCGATGAGGTGATCGGTGGTCATGCATCAAGATTGGTTACAGCTGGCACGGACTATCGCATGTTCCCCGTGGTGCACCTATCCAAGTTAAAATTGGTTAAGGAGTTTCCACATCGCCCTACCGCAGTGTTAACAGCTGGGATTGAAGAGCGGTTCGACTTTGACGAAGCTTTGCTACCCGAGGACAGCTGGGAAAGGACGCTAGATCCAGACGAATTTGAAGTTGATCGCGTCACTGATGTTCGATCTGGTCGAAAGACTAGATATGGAAGGACGTTGCGTGAGTATCAAGTCTACTGGAAGGGTCATACCGAGCCGTCATGGGTAGACGAGGCGGACTTGAACTGTGATGCCCTGATCAAGGACTTTGAGAGAAGGTTGATCAACCGACATCGGTTTGATGTAATGCAAGTGGATGAAGAGTCCCACTAATGTGTGATCAGCTGATTGATCAGGGAAATCGTGATCGACGAAGCTCCCAATGGATGACGAAGTGATGATTGACTGGAAATGGTGCTATAGCGATGGATATTGTGAATTAAGGTGATGGAGTAACAGTAGATGAACCGACAGAAGACCGATTTATATGCAGCATGAAAAAGTGACGAGGCAACAGCTGGAAGTGGTATGATCAAGAGTGTTTATTGATTGAAGAAAGGTGATCGACCGACTATTCGGACCCATAGAACTTACGGCGAAGGCGTGGAATCCTACGACCAGGGTGATTTTCGGGGCAGGAACGATATTGAACCCGCCAAGGTTCAAGGTCATCGACATCTGCCAGCGCTTCTTGTAGGCTCTGAGGTGGCGGGTCCGATAGAAACCCAGGGTACCACACTCCATCATCGGCCGGGGCAAACTTCAGCGGGCGATTGCGGGAACAATGGGTGATTGAAGGGTCCAAGAAGATGTCGAGATCACATCTCCCGTCGATAATACCCCGCAGGATGAGCTCCACGACACGTTTCCAGGTCGCTCCAGCCCGGCTTCTGCGTTGGCGGCGTTGGATGTAATAATCGCGGAAGAAGTCATCAATATCACGAAGATTCTTCGCGATAGGGAGATAGTGGGTTGATTCCCAAATCGCCAATGCGTGATGATCGAGGAACGTGAGATACTTGGTCTCCAGGTCAGCGAACTAGCCCGCCGAGCGGAAAGAAGAGGCGGCAACATGGTCGAAAAAATATCCCAGGGGCGCTGGGAGTATAAATGTTCAATATCTGCCTGGGTGAGCAAATGACCGGACCACGCACTAGTAGGAGGGGCCAACGCAGCAGGCGGGAACAACCATCCAGCAGGGCGGGTCAAGTAGTCGAAAACCACTTGGACCGTGACGTTGTGTAAATTGTACATGCCGAGCTGATCCGGAGTTCAAGGCAGGATATCGGCGTCAGTGGTACCATCAGGAACCGCGATCAAGGTCTGGAAGTCACCCGTGCGAGGAAAAAGGGACCCGGTCGGGTCGTGATCAGGCTGGCCCTCGCTCCCGAACTCGCTAATGGTTGGAGTAGAAGGAATGGAGGCGATCGGGCCAGTGTCCTCATCTTCAACATCTTGATCGCAAGTAAGGGGATTATCATCCTCAGTCTTCGCCTCCGAAGCGGGAGAGAGAAGGCGTGGCCGCTTAGACGGAGAAGAAGATCGGTAACGCCGAATACGCTTTCCGGACGATGGAGTGGTACTGCCTACCGAGTTGGTCGTCGAAGCAGAAGAGGGACTAGCGAGCAATGGGACCTGATCAGGGCCGGCCAGAAGCTGCAGAGATATGCCCGTCAGTGCGGACTGAATATTCGATTGATGAGAGCGCCACCGCGCAACCTCGCCTTGGGCCTGTCGTAGCCGATCACGCAATGTGTCCCGGTCCGCGGAAACTTGATCGAGGTGACGTCGAGCGGTAGTGAGTTCCGCTTCAACCCGGTCCGATATCTCCTGTGCTTGGGCCATAATGGCAGTGTAATCGTCCATCGACGCGCGAGCAGACTCGTTCTCCTTCTGGAGGCGATCTCATTGATCCTTGTACTTTTCCACCTCGATAGTGAGACTTACCGCCCGTTGGAACAAGCGCACATTGCGGGAAATAACCTGATCGAGCTCGTGCTGCAACGTGGATACACGCTGTTCGAGTTGTTCCAATTCCTTCGTTTGGTATGCAATTGTGTCGTCAAGCGTTGATCGCAGGTAACGTTCACGGTCGTTGCGACACTCCAGCTCCCGGATCTGGACACCCTGATCGTATATGGTCCGCTCTTTATCGGCGATAGTGCTTTTGGCGTCTTTCACCTGGGTTTCGAGCTTCTTGACCGCAGAGTTGATAAAATCGCGCAGCGGCTCCAGTTTTTAAGGCCTCCCTCGATTACCTTCTTCCGGTCCGTCGCGTCACGTTGGGTACGAGTGAGCCGCCGAAGAAGCATCGCAACCGTGTCTTCACTCATGGCGAGTGAGCCAGACAACAACGCGACCTGCTCGTTGCTGGAATGGAGAGCCTCTTGCAGATCGCAGGCCTGCTTGATCGCGGCGATCGCCTGATCAGCTGCGGCCTTATCCAAGGCAGGAATGTTGGTGATGTGGGGTGACAAGCTGTCCGTTGAAGATGGCATAGAAGACTGTGAATGCCTGATCGATACAGCCTGATCGCAGTTGTCACGGTTGGCCTCAGTCGAGTGTTAGATCGCAGTGGACAGCCCCAACGGTAACCGCCTGATGGAACTGGGCTTGATTGAGGGGAGACGGGGCAGATGATGGGTGATGATCGACAGTTGGATGGTGACCTGATCGATGTGCAACGACAAATTCTCCAACGGCAGATATGATCCCCAGAATCAACGGCATGATCTGCCCTCGCCCCATCCGCTGTACGGCCGGGACGAGACTCAGGGGCGGTTGTCGTAAAGCGGACTTTTATTAGGCTAAAATAGGGCCTAATGTTGGACATTTTATTAGGCCCATAGGAGGCCTAATATTATGACTACTATTAGGACCTAAATTAGGGGCCTGATAGTGGACGCAGATAGTGGATAGAGTAGTAGTACATAATAAAGTACCGCCATGTGTACCATGGTGGGTACAGTAGTACGTACCACCGTGGTGTACATAGACAGAATATAGAAGGGACACGGAAGATGTGCGGATTACTTACAGGTACGCGGCGAACACCAGCGAACAAACAAGGAACAAGCGGAAAAATCAGGTCGACTGATGGACGGAAGGCGCTCCGAATGGACGATGCGGATTGGTTGAAAGTAGGAACAGGGTAGATCTAAGGGTTTAATTGCTAATAAAGTTCTCCTTTTTCGTACGATCGCGCTGATCGTTTTTGGGAAGGCACCTTGCGCCCCCACCCTATCGAAACCTCTACGTCCCGGGCGGGAGCACTAAGTGCGTTTTTGGCCCGCCGGTTGGCGTAGAGTGTGAGAACTCACCCCGCAACTCCTCCCGCAGTGTCTGCGGCTCTTCGTTTAAAGGTTTTTGGTTTTGGGAACGTGATCGAGCAGTGCTCTCACCTCTTCCCCGTGAAATTAACGTTTGGCCCCTAGAGTTCGGCTGCTTTAAGCGCCCCACGGGAACTCTAGGTGGATTTTAATATAAATACCTTTTCCTCATATAGTCTAGGCTAGGAGCGCATTGATTTGGGCGTTCCTTAGCTGTTTGACGGCTTAGAGGCTCCGCGATCAGGCAGTGAAGACTTCCGCTGCCTTATCAAGTACCCCCCCCTACCGATCAACACCTGATCGACACTTTCTGCGAATCGTGATCGTGATCGCTGATCGCAAATCGCGCCTGCTACTTGAACGACTTCCGGTGCTTGATCAAGTCTGATCAAGGTATATTACGACTGGACAGAAGATTTTAGCCCCTGATCGAGCCTTTCAGTGCCTGATCGCACTTGCGATCAAGACATAATATTGTTGATCGACGGTTATTAACGTCATCCAAAGCCTTATCACGCCTGATCACGCCTGATCACGACCGATTGGCTTCGTTTCAGCGCCTGATCGCATCGGACTGCCGCCTGATCGCACTTGCTATCAAGACGGAAGACTGCTGATCGTCGGTTATTAGCATCAGCCCAAACTTGATCAAGCCTGATCGCGGCTATTTGACGTGGTTTAAGCACCTGATCGCACGCGATCACGCCTGATCGTATCGGTTGTATCGTCACAAGTTAGTTAATTCAATCTTGCACCAAGAATTCACTGTGCGCTGTCCCCGCCACCTGAGGAGCGACCCAGGCCTAGCCGTCGGGTACACAAGGTGAGCAAGAACACAAGCAGTCGAAGACATCCGGAGGACCCCCTTCGTTAGTCGGCAGTCTGGGCGCCGTGGTACCGCCTGATCAAGTCTCAAAAACTTCGATCAGCCGCTTCACCACACTACTTAGTCGATACGCCCTTAAAAAGGGCTTAGTAGGAGAGAGCTCTCCTACTCGGGGCCAAGATTCCCGGGGTGGTTTACAGATAGCTTTCGCTAACCCCTTGTCACAAGACTTCCCTTATAAAGGGAGGTAGCGTAAGGGAGAACTCCCTTAGGCTACAATACTCACTGCGCGCGCGACCGGTCGTGGTCGCGCGCCTAGCTCCGCTAATGCCTTAACGGCAAGGTTCCCTTATTAAGGGTGTAGCTAAAGGGAGGGCTCCCTTTAGATACTGAACTCACTGCGCGCGCGACCGGGCGTGGTCGCGCGCCTGGCTGTCTTAAGTATTTTTGTAAACTGAATATATTTAATATGTAATTAGCCTAAATTAATTTAAACTAATATAAACTATATGTAATACTAAGTAGAATATTCCTAATTCGTACCTAGCTAAAATGTAGTGTACACACCTGTGTACTGACACGTGGATGGCTCACACACCAGCACACCAAGGGCCCCTGCCCTGATTGGTTAAAATAACCAAAGGTTCGAGACCTTTCAACTCGGTCAATACTGACCTCAACCGTAGTGTACTCATGCACACCAACACTCAGTGTTACCCGAATGTAACCCCGTTACAACAATATGTATTCGATTTTTGCATGGGAACGTGGAAACTCGAGTAAAAATAAAGGATGTTTTCTACGTAGAAGGAGCTGCTCGAAGCATTTTTTCGTATGGTGCTTTCGAAAAGGGCGGTTTCATAATCGACTACGTGGATGGAGAAAGGGCGCTCGTCAGGCATGACACGCGCCTGCCGATTACTCGAGTTTGTTCGGTAAACAATGTGTTCACCGTGGATGGTGAATTGGATCGTCTCAAGAGAACATACAAGGACATGATTATGTCGGTGCAATACCCGATGGAAAATAATTACGTGCCTGAAGACGACATACATAGTGGCTCGCTAATGCACTTTCATGTGCGGATGGGACACCTCAACTACGAAACGATATTGAGGTTGGCACAGGATCCGGAATACGGAATCCGGACCACGGACGAGACGCGCAGGCACTGCGTTTCCTGCGCGCAGGGAAATCAAACCAAGAACGACCAAGCTAAAAAAGACAGCGGCAAAAACGCGCCTATTGATCGGATCGGTGGTGTGATTTGTTCCGACCTCAAAGCTCCAATCACACCAAAGAATCGTCTAGGCAATCGTTACCTGGTCAATTTTATTGACTTTAAGAGTAACTATACCAGATTTTTTGGCGAAAATCAAGGACGCTGCGGCCAAGAAGTTCGAACATTTTCTGGCGTTTTTCGAGAGAACGTTCGAGTGCAAGATTAACGTTCTAAGAACTGATGGTGGCGCCGAATATCGAAATGTGGATTACTTTTGTCGTAGTACCGGCATCGCTCGACAAATAAGCGAGTCCGGGAATCAAGCGAGTAATGGCAAGGCCGAGCGCATGCATCGGACCGTGATGAATATGGCCCGGTTCATGCTGTTTGGAAGTGGTTTAAACTTATCGTTTTGGGGGGATGCGGCGGAATATGCATCCTATGTGCTGAACCGCACCCCAACTAGTGCGAATCCTAGACGGATGTCGCCAGTGGAAGTTTTGACGGGAAACAAGCCGAATTTAGGCGCGATTGTCACGTTTGGTTCACCGTGTACGGTATATAGGAACCCCGGGAGGAACACACTAGCGCACCGTGCGCAGGTCGGGGTGATCATCGGTCGAAGTGAAGAGACGAAAGGCTTCAAGGTATATTTGAAGGACAAGCGTAAGGTGACCGTCACCCGGCACGTCAAAAATGTCGACACGCTTACGGACGTGCAGAACCGGCAGCTAAGGATCAGACAAGCCGAAGAGATCAACGCGGAAACGCCACCAAGAAATCGGGTTTCTGATAGTGAAGAATGTAAGTCGGGAGCCTCGCCAAGTGACCAAGGGTCAGAAGGAGCAGTGGGCGGCGCCAAGTGTCGAGAAAATCGCAAGAAAAAAGACATCACGAAAGCCGCGTTGGTTGAAGGGCCGTCACGTTACACGCCAGTTTGCCGAGAGCATGGCTCAGGCGGAAAGCAAGAAAGAAGATGACGATGACGTCGATGAAAGTGAAAAAAACATTAATATGGTGATGGAGGGCAACCCGAGAAATTATCGGGATGCGATGGGTCGCCATGACGCAGAAAATGGGTCGATGCTATGGACCAAGAGATAAAGGCGTTGGAAGCGAATGATGTGTGGGAAATCGTGAAGAAACCGCCGAATTCCAAGCCTTTACATTCGAAGTGGGTCTTCAAAATCAATACCGACGCTAACGGACAAGTGTAACGGTACAAGGCGAGGTTAGTGGCCTGCGGAAACGAGCAGCGTTTCGGGGTCGATTACGAGCTAACCTTTGCCGCCGTGATGGAAATGACCACTTTCCGGTTCATTTTGATGCTCGCTCGGAAATGGAGAGTACGAGCGACGCACGGGGATATCCCCAACGCTTATGTGAAAGCGTTGGAGGATGAACATGATATTTATTTGTTCACCCCTAGCGGAATGAAGGTGGAACCCGAAAAAGTCAAGGAACTACAAGTTGAAAATTCGAGTGACGTGGTATTAAAATTAAAGAAAACGCTTTACGGTTTGAAGCAGGCAGGGAGGCAATGGAACCGCCTCCTGCATTCCAAGTTACTGAACCAAGTATAAGAACAGAGCTTCACAGACGGTTGCCCGTATTTTAAGAAAGTTCGTGGTGAAACTGTGGTGGTAGGAGTTTACGTGTATGACCTGTTGGTCACGGGCACGAAACAAGAACATGTGGAAGATTTTTTCAAGGAATTGAAGGATCTGGAAATTAAAAATTTGGGTGAAGTAACGAAATTCTTAGGGATGCGTGTGGAATATAAAGAAGATCGCGGTTACTTTCTGGACCAAGAAGTAATGATCAAGGACCTCTTCAAGGTATATGGCATGGAGGAGGCAAACGCGGTGAAAGCACCCATTGGAGACGAATTCGAAGACCAGAATTTGAAGGAGCAAGACATGTTACCAAATTGTGGAAAGGATGTATCGCCGAAAATCAAGAATTTTCAGTCTCTAACTGGAAGTTTGTTGTGGATCGCGCGTTGTTCAAGGCCGGACATTGCGTATGCAGTGCACAAGGCCACGCGCAGGGCTCATCCACCCTCAAAACTGGATTGGATGACGGCGAATAGGATCCTACTATTCCTCTAGGGGAACGCAAGCATGAAGTTACGCTTGGATACAGAAGAAAATGCGAAGTCGGAAAAGAATGATGAAGTTAATATTAAAGGTTATTGCGATGCTGATTTCGCCGGCTCGAAAGAAGACCGGAAGTCTACAAGTGGTGGTGTGGTTTTCGTGGAAGGGTGCATTGTGCACTGGATATGCAAGCGACAGTCTTGTGTTTCGCTGTCAACAATGGAAGCCGAAATTTACGCGGCGTCGATAGCTCTATGCGAGCTCACAGGTTTCAAAGAAATGTCGAGTGAGTGGGATTGAAGGTTGCTTTGCCGATGAAGTTGTCTTGCGACAATCAGGCAGCGATTAATACGTTGGAAGGAGATGGGAAGACGTCCAAGACCAAACACATGGATATTCGAGTGAAGTTCTTATTGTCGAAGTTTAAATATGGTGTGATCAAGACAAGCTACCGGCCTACCGACGAAAATTTGGCTGACATTTTCAAGAAGCCGCTTAATTCTGAGAAGTTGAGACGTGCGCAACAAGGTCTGGGACTGGCAGCGATTGCGATGGAGTAATTGGTTTTCACCGGAAAGTCTAGAAGGAGTGTTGGAAGTGCGCGCTTTTTGCGCAGCAGCTCGCGTCGCCATTTTGGATTTCAAGCGACTTTTAGGTGAAAAGGTGATGTATTGTACATAACTTTAGGTTAGGTACAAAACATTGTGTATTTGCATATTATTAGTTTTAGGTGTAAACTTAATTCTAATAAATCACTTCTGAATTTATTTATTGACTTACGTGTGGATTATAACGAGTGGTTAACAAGCGCGCAACTGTGCGCGTCTTGTTTGGAGTTACTTTACGTGGATACCTAGTACACTGCAGTGGCAGTAGGAGTGGTTGTTACGCATTGGATTCTCTTGTTTTACGTTGGTTGATTTGAGTTGCTGGTCTTTACGCTTAAGTCGCTAAAGGACAGTGGAGAATTGGATTACGTTTGGAGTTTGATTATTCGCTGTTACGCTAATTGTTAGCCCTATTCGATTGTATTGGAACATCACACAGTAGTACGTGGTACCTGGAACCTGTGACGAAGTACGTACGACCAGATGGACGACGAGCATTATCAACAGCGGTGTCGACCGCTACGTCCTCCATCAGTCAGCTGGAGCAGTTTAACTCCTATTCTGGTGGAGATTGCGCAATATACTCTCCACAGGCACTACCCACCGATCGTCAATGCAGCGAAGATCTGATATTGTTAAATTTTGACGAATCGTCGAGCTGAAAAAAGGGTCGGGTCGTTTAACTAGTTGCCGTAGTGGACTGTGTTAGTCGCTGCGCCAGATTATCTCCTGAGAGCACGGTGAACGAGGCCGAATATCGCGGTGTGTAATTTCTCCCGACCCAGAATAAGGGTCGGATTGCATTTGAGAAGATTATAGTCTGATATTCAGGCAGATCACAAGAGAGATTGAGTTTAAAGCCCCCGTTTCAAGACCGGATTATGAGGCGTTGCAAGAGTGATCTAATAAAAACATGTAATGTTATTATGTGAGACGAGACTGGAAGAGAAGCGTCAACCAACTGACGACTGTTGCCATGGAGGATTATAATGGATAGATGATTACGGATCTGGCACATTTCCGGGTTACCTGAGCTGATCCGACCCGATAAGCCAAAGAAAGTGCGCATGTGTTGGTCACGACCAGATCGCAAGTCCGCGATCGATCCCTAGTGAATGCTTGAGCAATAACATAGTTGTTCCTACACGTCACGGCTCATAACAAAGAAGAGTCGTTTACCAATACCAATCTAATTTTTTTTGTGTGCGGTGTTCTGGCTATTCTGGACGAGGAACAGGCAAATGATTGCACCAAGATCGCCGCGATCAATGAGTGGATGAAAACGGTCTTTAATTTTTATCGATAGTTGAATCAGCTTGATGTGGATCGGGACGGATTGGCAAAATTGCTTGTCCTGGAGATGTTGCAGTCCCAGTATCTTCCATCATTATCATATTAATTGGAGGGAGGAATTGAGGTAATCAGTTGAATGACTTGCATGAATGTTGTAACGACATCCGCACTGTCTCCATGTAGACTCACTGAATTTGAAAAATACGTGAAGATGCGGATTCTCTATAGTTTGAAAGAAAGACCCCGTGAGCCTTTACTACATCATTATATTGTTATTTTATCTAATATGCACAGTATAAGTGGTAATCGTTTAAACCCCCCTTTACCTAGTAAATTGTTTATTAAATAAAAAACAATATTAAAATAGGGAGATGCTATACGGACACCCCCCTTTTGCTATCCGGACCCCCCCCCCGCCAAAAAAATCACCCCCCCTCCAACAGCCAACCAAAGCCACACACATACACCGACCGCCAACCGCACACGTTCCCCTTCCCCACAGCCGGGCGTTGGTACTACCACCACGCGGTTTGTTACTGCGACCACAGAGCAGTTGTTTGAGCAAGCTCCAATCTGCATGCGCGTCGGGTGCTGTGATGCCGCCAGAATGTTGTCAAGATTCTCCACGCTATGGGATATGGGCTTTGTCCTGTACGCCAGTGAGCCGACTGCAAGCGAACCATTAGGACAAGTCTCAACCAAAAGTTCATCGGTGCACAAACCATGTTGTTACAAAGCTGGTACAC
>CM047582.1:1883299-1896650 GCA_026184515.1 Peronosclerospora sorghi
CGATCCACATGCCTAAGGTCCCCAAGCAAAGGCTAGGAATGCCGCCCGAGGAGGACGACTTGGAAGAAAAGTCGCAGGTCGGGGATGGGGTTATTGACGAACACGACCTGACCAGGATGTATTACATCCACGAGTTGAAGCGATTTATTCGTGAAGACCAGGTCATGCAAATTTTGAACCCCCAGATCCCGGATCGCCTCCTCGGACCCACTACCGAACCGATCCAGAGTTATCGACCACTGCTGCTGGTGAAAAACCTGCTGGCGATGTTGGCTGAGGTCTGCATAAAAGTGCAGAAACGTCCACAAGCTGTTTGATCTGGACACTCGCAGGCTGGAGCTGTCGATGTCGACTCTCCACGATCATTTGGTGCCGTTGGTGTGGGCGGTTCGCCGCCCAACTCCCACCATGGCATTGAAGGTTGCTGAGACACGGCAGCACATGAAGATGAGTGCTCCGATGATAAATCGGTATATCAGTCTCCACCTTCCTCTCACAGCTCATCGGAGTTGGAGGTCAGTGTTGAGCGGATGACCATGGGGGCAGATCATAACCCATGGAAGCATAAAAAGGACGTGCGGCAGCATGGGGCTGCATTCCGGTCGGGGCCCCAGGAGCCCCCACAGGTGTCAGTACCTCCAAAGGAGGATACCCACACGTTGCCCATGACCCAAGCTAACGTCCAAGCCATGTTTGAAGCAATGATGGAGCGTTTCATGAGAGATAGATGCAGATCACCTCCGCGCCCTCATGCTCAGGACCGATCTGCCCGGCAAAATGTCAATATTTTCCGGGATGTAGATATGGAGTCAGTAGCATCAGTGGACAAGGCCACTCGAGGTGTTAAACCAATTGGCAAAGTAAGAACGCAAACCGCAACCAGATCGATCGCGCCGATCAAGCAAGAACAGTGATTACGACATGGAGTCGATCGTCGATCCGGATGACCACTATGGGTCAGACGGTGCAGGTGCGGACAAAACGCGCAGGGCTAATCTATCCTCCACGACCGCTTTTGATTTCGGATCTACTGCGATCCCGCGCATTCGCATGGCTGCGACTACTGATATCAAGGATTTCACCGGAAAGGACACCGACGAGGAGCAGGCCAGGTCGTGGTTTGGTCGGATCAAGTCTGCTTTCTTACGGGATCAGACACCAAAAAAGGAACGGTGTCTGATCTTCAGAGATCTGCTAAAAGGACCGGCTGCGAACTGGATCCAACAGTTGGGTCGGGATGTCCGATCTGACTGGGATCTGCTATGTTCAGAATTTGAGGGGCAGTACTGCAACTCCGGATTTTTACCGCCCGCAAATACCATCATATGCAGAAGCAGGGAGACGAGACGCCGATTGAATACTTGCACCGCTTGAACGTGGCTGAAATTCGCGCCGGGATAGTGATCAAGTAAGGCAACCCGCCGACCGGTGCCGCTATGGAGCACGTGGGTCACTACATCAGTACTCTTGATGACCAAGAGCTGGCAGATCAGCTCACTCTGCTGCGCCTCAAAGATGTAGGGGAAGTGGAGCAGACGTTGCGGACGCTGCAACACTCACGCAGCATGAGGGCGAAGGTAGCCGTTGGATCGGGTCGATATAGATCCAAGACCAAGACCGACCCGGTAAAGAGGCCCCTGACCAGATCGGCCCGTGCTGTTAAGGCGATCGTGACTGAAGACAGCACTGGATCGGAAGAGGAAATTAGCGTCCAGTCCAGTCGGGAGTCAGAAGAGGACCAGTATCGCCACGTTTTCATCACGGAACCTACCCCAAGAACCAGATCGACGCCTAACCAGGATGATCGGAAGGGAAGGAGTGGGAACAAGTCCGATCCGGACAGACCTCGCAAGAAGTGTTCTCACTGCGGGTCAAGCAATCATGATGGTGGGGACTGCTGGAAGAAGTTGATATGCAAGAAGTGCGAAAGAAGCGGCCACCCCACCGATCACCTCCTCTTCGTGTGCAAGTCATGTGGAGAGATCCACGAGGCCGGCCAGTGCAAGATCGAAGAGTTCTTCAATATGATGCGCAAGTGGTATGTGCCGGGTAAACACGCGGGGATGCTTCCACCTGACGTGGAGAAGATGTTAAACTAGAACGCTCGCCAGGTTGTAATCTGGATCGAGCCGAGCGGTCTACGTTTGGCATATATGCATATGTCAGCAAGGAGAATAAAACCGACAATACATGTTCTGTTCTCAATTGCATCGATCGGGATCATCCGGTCTACAATCTCACGACCGATGAATATTCCCGATCGAAGGTGGTCATGCAGCTAGATCTGCTGCCTGGAGAGTCTCGCGGATACTGGAAGTATCATGCGCCCGACAAATGGTTTAAGCAGGCGAAAGCCTGTGGTAAGATAAATAACCAGAAAGCGACGATGTTGTTCGACTCTGGGTCTGAAGTCTCGATTATTGACTCCGCCTTTGCTCGTAAGGTCGGATGTCGTATAGACGATACCCAGAGATAAGAATGCGTCGGGATCGGTGAAAATTCTTATATGACCGAAGGAAGGACGCGCGTGAAAATCACCCTATCGGGTTCGTTGGTCTACTTCTTCAGTGATTGGTTTGGTAAGCTGGCCGGTCGGGATGCCCTGTTAGGCATGGATTTCATGGTGCCGGCGGGTATTCGCCTTGATCTGTCTCATGGAGTGCTTACACTACCGGATGAGGTCCAGATATAGTTAGCTGGTCGGCGGCCCCTATACGGATCGTACACCGATTTGGTCAGGTGGGATCAAGATGTCACCATTCCAGTCGGCCAATCCGCTGACACCCCGGTCGATATAGGTTTTCGTTCAAGGAAGTTATGGGTGACCAGGGGCGATCGGTGGGTGTCGACTTTTGTGAAGAGCGCCGGCCGACATGATTTTGTCCGAGCCACTAATATCGGTGACAAGCCGCTTACGCTCGACAACAACACGATTGTTGGCATGTGGCTGGCAGAAGGGAAAGTTCCAAGGAAAATGAGGTTCGTCTCGATCGGATCGAGACGGTATGTTGAGTGGCAGAACTCGGCATACCAAGCGACCATCGATCTGGTCAGCAATGATGGATCGGTGGAAAAAGATATCCACCTATGGTGGAACGGCCCAGATATGTAACCCCTAGGAAGATGCTAGTTCGAAGGAAGGCACCGCAGGCGCCGGATACGGTGGACCATCAAGTAGATGAGCCAAAGTTTCGTTAACGTGGTGGCGACACAAGAACAGGCGACAGCGGAGCCGCAAATAGAAAAAGGGAAGCATGGCAAGACTGGGGCGGACCATGATGGCACGCTTGAGCAGCTCGATGTCGGTGAAGGGCAGCCCGCCGATCGGGAACAGCAGTGCTCAGCCGTTCAGGACGGTTTGGGTGTTATTGCCCCGGAAGATGACCAGTTCTGCATCCATGAGGGCGGGGACCAATACATTCAGGAGTTGGAGAGCCAGATGGCAGTCCTCCCTGAAGTGTCTGCTGACCCGCCCGAGGTTACTATGGACGATCTGCAAGTGGGTGATCGGGATCTCAACAGTCCCGATCAGATCGATCAGCTAAAGCAGATCATATGGAAGAAGAAACATCTGCTGATCAGTAAAGGCAATGCCTTACCCCCTGCTGCTCGCGGAGCGATTTGTGACATCGACGTTGGAGATGCCAAGCCGATCGCCCAGCGATGCCGAGATGTGGCGCCACAGTACCGCGAAAAATTTTCTGACCTTATTAAAGGACTGTTGGCTACCAAGATCATCAGACCGTTGACCTCGCCATGGGCCTCACCGATCGTGATCGTGATCAAGAAGAAAGGTGTCGACATCAGGTTGTGTATCGACTATCGGTTGGTAAATCGGTTGACCAAGCTTATGGTGTACCCGATGCCGCTGATCAGCGATCTACTAGAAGACCTTGACAAGACTCTGTGGTATTGCTCACTAGACATGGCAAGAGGATTTTGGGTGGTTTCGATGACCGATCGGGCTCGCGAGATCTCCGCATTTGTTACGCCGTTCGGTCTGTTCGAGTGGAACCGTAAGCCGTTCGGGTTGAAGAACGCACCCCAGATCTACCAAAGGCTGATCGACAACGCACTGTATGGACATTTCAAGATCAGCACCGATCAGGACCTCACCAAAAATTATGATGTATTTACAGAGGGTGAACCTGACCGGGAGAGGAGACCGTCCATTCTGGGAAGGCGATCGTATATCGACGACATTCTGATCCCTGCCTCGTCATGGAGCGATCTGTGCGAGAAGGTCGAACGTTTGTTGGAGACATTCGATCGCTGGAACCTGTCGATCAGTGCTGTGAAAAGTTATTGGGGCATGTTCAAGGTCGCCTATTTGGGTCATATGGTGTCGATCAGTGGACTGGAGGCCAATCCCAAAGATCTGGAATCACTGAACAACCTCCCGTTTCCCAGATCGCTGAAGGCAATGCAGTCCTTCTTGGGAAGCCTAAATTACTACAGCCGCTTCATTGAAGTCTTTGCGATTTACGCGGCCGTGCTGTACGAGCTCCGGGAAGTCGACTACCATATGTTGCGCGAAGAATATCGGGCAACTTTACGGGAGGGCAGCGACTCTGATCTGCCCGCAGATTGTCCGCAAGTGGAGGCAGAGGATCACATGAGACGTGCAAAGGTTGCTTTCGGTATGCTAAAGGCCAAGATGGCGACGGAACCGATTCTCAAGCACTTCGATCCGGAGAAAATGCCGATCGTCATTGTGTGTGCTAGTAAGTGGGCCATTTAGGACACTCAAGCACAAGAACATGATGTAGTGTACCACCCGGTCACTTTTACGAGCCGGACGTTGAAGCCGAACGAAGTCAACTATGGGATCCTCGAGAAGGAAGTTCTGGCTTTACTGCGGATCTTGGATGTGTGCTACAACCTACTGGTCGGCCGATCTGTAAAGGTCCTTTCAAGAAAGTCGACATTGGCCTGGTTATTATCAGCCAATGGGATGGACGTTCGGCTCGGCAGATGGTCAGCTATCTTGTCGCAGTGGTCTCTCGAGTTCGTCAAGTGCACCAAGGGAGAGGAAGAGATATTGGGCACATTAGCTGCCAGTAACACCCCTTGATCCGAAGTGGATGAGGCTTTAGTGGCGATTGCCCCAAGGAAGCAACCTCGACAGTCAATCTCGCGGCCGCCGCCGACCGTCGATCAGGATGAGGAACTCCTGGTCTTGAGTTTTGACGGGTCGGCCAGCGTGAAGAAGAAGGTCGGCTCCTATAGTGCCATACTGTGGAAGTTACCACAATGGTCTATAGTCGCAGCCGCCACCGATCTCACGCCTGACATAACGGTCAACGAGGCAGAATATCGGGGTCTACTTCTATGTCTTGATCTGCTGTCATCACAACAGAAAGGGTGGATCACCATATGTGGTGACTCCAACCTAGTGATGAGGCAGATCACCGGGGAGATCGACTGCAAGGCGCCACGACTAAAGTTGCTAAATGATCGGGTGATGAAAGCGCTGAAAGAATACCCCAACCACGAGCTATTGTACGTGAAACGGGACTGGAACAGAAGCGCCAATCACCTCGCGACCCAAGCCATGCGAGACCAGACCGGGGCGACGATCACCGAGGAAGCCGTTTTACAGGATCTTATGGACATAAACAGGCTCCCGGAGGTGATCAAGCCCAAGGACAGCCCTGGTCAGGTGCATGTGATGGCCGTAATCAGATCGCGAGCTCGGAAGTCTCGCCGATCGTTCCCCAAGGAAAGGCTGAGTGAGTACGTTGTACAACAGCTAAGGGCGGAACGGACCCTCAAGGCGCAGGTCGAAGAAGAGTGGATCGTCAACCTGAAGGCTTATCTGCGCGGTGAATTGTCCAAGTTGACAAATGGTCAGGTGAAAGAGTGTGCCAAGATCGCGGACAGTTACGATGTGGATGAAAATGGATTGCTATATTACTGCCGCGACACTGATCAAGACAGTCCCGATCGAGATCGATTGGCGAAACTGGTGATCCCTGAGTTTCTGCAGCCGGATGTCCTTCATCACTACCATGTGGGTCTAGAAGGG
Organism: Peronosclerospora sorghi; assembly: GCA_026184515.1. Taxonomy (NCBI): domain Eukaryota; phylum Oomycota; class Peronosporomycetes; order Peronosporales; family Peronosporaceae; genus Peronosclerospora; species Peronosclerospora sorghi. The sequence goes on from CM047582.1 coordinate 1,889,328, forward strand.
GGACATCAAGGCATAGGAAGAACATATCACAAGATCAGGGCCCAATTTCACTGGACAGGACTTTTTCAAAGCGTGCAGAAATATGTGGACTGTTGCACGGATTGCGAGACCGGAAAGGGCAGACCGATAATCAAGGGCCGATCGCCCGGAAATATCGAGGCTACCTACCCTTTCCAGGTGATAGCGATGGACCACATACCGTCACTGCCCAGATCGACACGCGGCAACACTGAGCTGCTGATCTGGGTTGACCTATTCACCGGTCCGGTGATTGCAAAGGCTAGTTCATCCCGATCTGCGGAGCAGATCGCCCAGAGTTACGAAAAATGTGTGTTCAGAAGGTTCGGCGACAGCGAAGTTATCAGACACGATCGGGAACCCGGTTTTATGGCCGAGGTGTTCCGTTCGTTCAATAACATGCTAGGCCAGAAACAGAGTGCGACGATGTCATATCGTCCGCAAGCGAACGGATCGGCTGAACGCATGGTTCAGACAATAACAAGGGCGATCAAGATGTATGTGGACGACACAGACCAACGTGACTGGGATGAGTATGCAGAAAGACTGGTATTCGCACTCAACTCTTCAACCGATCGGGTCCGAGGAGAGACGCCTTTCTATCTGGTGTATGGATATGGGACCCTCTATCGACACTTGAAGCGGCGATACCGATCGGCTGCACTCGGACCCGTGATCGCGATGCCCGCCGTTGGCGTATGCAGGTCCAGAAGCACTATCAACATGCGAAGGAAGTCTTCAACGAAAAGTTGCGTCAGGCCACACAAGATCGAGCAGATCGGAATAACGATCAGGGTCCGACCTCACGGTATTGAACCAGGGGTGAGGGTCTGGTTATACCTCGATCGGGTCAAGGAAGGATATGCAAGGAAGTTGGCTCATATGTGGCATGGTCCTTTCCGTGTAGCAGAGCTGATCGGTGAGCATGCTGCCCGTCGGATCACGATCGGCACGGATTATAAAGTTTTTCCGATCGTGCATGTGTCCAAATTGAAGCTGGTCAGATATTTCCCCGATCGGCCCAAAACACCCTGTCTGGTGGATGAAGCGGAGAGATTCGATTTTGATGAAGCTCTGCTGCCGGAGGAAAGTTGGGAAAGGCCATTGGAGGAGGACGAATTCGAGGTGGAGAAGTTGCTAGATGTCCGATCCGTCAAGAAGACACATTTCGGTCTCACCCACCGAGAATATCTGGTCTGGTGGAAAGATCATGATGAAGCAACTTCGATCGATGAACTTGATCTAAATTGTGGAGCACTCCTACTAGAGTTCGAGCGAGAACGAGTCAGTCGGAATCGCTTCGCAGTGATGCAGACTCATGAAGATGCAGACCAAGACACGCAGTAGCACCGATCAGACCGATCGGCGTGAATATGTGTAAGGTCTGAATTATTGCGAACATATGATAAACTGTGATGAACTGGAGTAGTGGAGTGACGAACGTGATGATGATTTTCGCGATGTGAATGGAACTGTATATGATAAGGTGTTGGTGCAAGTTTGGATAAAGTGATGAATTTTGGTCAGGTGACCAGTTGATCAAGAAGTTTGAAAGAATGATGACATATATTATGAATTATCTGGTCAGCTATTACCGTATCAAGATTCGCAATCACCCCACAGGCGACCGATAGTCAGCGCCGGGTGATCTACAATCTGGTCCTGGAACTGATTACGCCAAGGCTCCTTCCGATGCATCTGGATCAAGGCGTCCTTCAGGTCTGCAATTGGATCGTCACAGTGGAGACCAGGATACCAGACGCCGTCGTCAGCCAACACCCCGGCTTTCTCAACCAGACGCTTGGTCATATGAAGAACCACAGGATATAACAAGATGTCGATGTCGCATTCGCGGGCCAGCATCCCTTCCAGAATAAACTGGCATAGAGCCTGCCAGGCCTCGCCTGCCCGACTCCGGCGCCTCTTCCGGTTCTTCTGGAACGAGACCAGGCCTTGGTCATGTTGCAATCGGTCAGGAGGAAGCACTAGATAGTGCGTAGACTCCCAGATCGCCTGGCTGTGGGCTTCATTGAAGGCTTTCACTCGACTCAAGAACGAGTCAACCCAGGCAGCCGGCGCAAATGTGAACCCCAGCTTGGGGCGGATGAACACTTTCCATGGCTGATCTGCATACAAACGGTCGATATATGGTGCTGTAACCAGGTCCACCCGCCATGCAGAAGAGGCAGGAGCCTTTGAAGCTGGAGGGAAAAGCCAGGAGTCTGGTCGGGACAAAAACCGGACAAGACCTTGTTTGGTCAGGGCTGACCGGTGCAAGCTACCGATCTGCCTCGGTGACCACGGCATAATGGAGTCGAAAATCCGCGATGGGAGAGGTCGATCTCCAATCAATATTCCCTTCAATCGGGCGTGACGGCGCAGTCCCGATGTGCCAGGCTGGCAAGAAGGCACTGATCCGGGTGTTTCACGAGCCCGTGCAGTTTTGTTACTCTGGGAACTGATCGCCTGATCCGTCCCCGATGCAGAATTCATCGGAGCCGGCACTCGACGCCGATCGGACCGGGACTTAGATAACGCGCTGAGTGTGAACTCAGAATATCCCGATCCGCTGTCCGAGTCCCCTCCGGAGGAGACCTCTGTGCGCTGGGTGCGAAAAGCACGGGGGAGCGAGGGCGCATGAGATTTGGTGATGTTGGAAGTGCCGGCTGTGGCCGATATTGGGCTTGAGAGATGCGCCATCGTCTTGGCTTTCTTTTGGGGCACCGCCCGCTTCTCCTCGAATTCGGAGTCGCGAGCTATGCCCCGCGCCTTTGAGCCCCTCGACGCGTCCTTGCGTTTACGCTTAGAAGTTTTCGAAATCTTGGAGTGGCGAATTTAAGCCAATGGGTGACGTTGTCCTCGATCCTGGTGTAGGTAGACCAGAACGGCCGATGCAGAACGGTCCGCGCTGGAGCTGATAGCCGGACGCCGGTATAGCAAGTCGGTCAGCTGTTTGTGGCACTGCTCTACGGCAGCCCAACGGCGGTCTGACTCCTGGGTCCAGACGTCCGATTGGCTCTGGAAAGACCAGACCTTATCGACCTGACCCTTGAGCACGACCTGTATCTCGCTGGTCTGCCGCTCTAGGTCACCATCTTGGGTACGGAGTAGGGTCCGGTCTGACTGATCCTCCAACCTCTGCCGGTTGACCAGCTCGAGCTGTTCCCGGAGGTGTGACCAGTACGCTTCTAGGCGAGACAGATCATGCCGAGCGCCGATCAGCCCATCCAAAATAGGGCGGAGCTGATCGCAGTGGTCACGCGACTGTCGATCAGCCGCAAGCAAGGCGTCAACCGCTTGAGCGATGTCAGTGGGCAACCGATCTGCATACGAAGAGAGGTTAGGGCAGTTCCAAGGTGAAAATCGGATCGATCGACTTACCTCGCGCTGTTTGTTGGGCAAGCTGGGCCCGGAGATGTGCGTTCTCGGCGAGAACATCTTTCAACTGCGCAGCCAAGGGGGTCAAGGTGTCGACATCCTTCCGCAGCCGCAGGAACGATGCATTCTTGGTGGCCAGCTCCGACTGAAGGTCGCAGATGGTTTTTCGAAGCTGATCAGACCCGATCTGATCCCCATCCGGTCTGTCGGAACCTGTGGTGCTGCAAGAGCTGTCAGATCGGGTCGATCGGCTAAGGGAATCGATGTGTGGTGACTGGGCGCACAGGGAACCTGCAGGATCAAGCGTCAAGAGAAGTTACAAGGAGATCAGACGTACAAGGGGCGCATACCTGGTGAAGGCGGGGCCGAAGACCTGTCCATTGGTGGAATTTTGGTTGCCGTGAAGGTCAAGGAGGTCAACTGCTGGCGAAAGGGTTAACTGGTGGTGAGATCGGGTCGCTACCGTTGCGCGGCTGCGACCAGACTCAGGGGCGGCTGTGGCGAAGCGAAGGCAAAATTTTGGTCACCTTCTGTCAACGGCGTGCCGATCAGCTGGTCCGCGATCGGATTGGTGGAAACAAGGGGGGCTTTTAAGCCTATCATGTTCAAGGAGTTTCGAGCACACGGATTTTGGTAAGTCACATGGCATTGCGTGTATTTTACATATTTTAGTGCTTGGTACATATTGGGACCGTAAGGTTAGTTGAAAAGAAGTAAATTGGTCTTGGATTGAAAAGTGGCTAAGAGGTCCTAAGAGACTCTCTAAAAGTTTGGTTTTCTAAGTCGCCTTCGCACGTCGCGGAGTGTTTGGGGGAAGAGGGTCGAGTAATCCCCTCCTGCCCATTATACCCGGCCGGGGCGCGTCGCAGACGCATTTGGCCTGCCGGAAGTCCTTCGACAGGAATATCCATTGGCTGACTTCTCACAAGTTTAAGTCACGTACGTTTGGAACGTACTAACAAGTGGATTGGTCTTTACGTGGAAATATCGTTTGTGGAATTTACGAGCATATTGGATCTTTACATGGGCATATTGGTTTATTATAACATTGGTTGGAGTTTAGACCGGCTTTGGTCTTCTCTCATATTGGTCAGGGGCTAGACCAGTTGAGTGGTCTACCCTCTACTATCTCGTATTGGTTGGGTCTAGATCGATTGGACGGTCGACCCATTGGACTATACATATTTCAAGTGTAACCGGTCTACAAGTACCCAGGGTGAAGAGTTCCGCCCAGGGTACACCCCCCAGTACGGTCTGCATACTATCAGACCCAAGTCAACCAGCGACACGATCCACCGAGTGTTGAACTAGCCCATTCCATCGGGTACTCAAGGTGAGATGGCAACGAAAGATCAATCGGACTATGCGTCTTCTGTTGATGATCGGTCGTCTGCTAGCAGCGGACGATCAGATTGGATCGCAAGCGAAGGTCCGCGGGGTACCCCCCCCCGTAAGTTGGAAGGCTGGGCACGATGGTGGTCATGTTCTCGACACAACTGTGTTCGATTTTGAACTTGACTCCACCACACCCCCACATTCTCGAAGAGTGATGGATCACGCTTCGTTGACGAATTCTGCGAGCCTGATGGTAGGTCACGCGTTCGTGCAACCACTGGATTTCGCATGACAAATGCATGTGGCGAATCAAGATTCTCAAGTGCTTGGCGAAGCATTGCCTGTTGATATGCTTCCATGTCATCATACCGCATTGTCAGGGATGCCATTATCTCTGAAAAACTACTCTCCTCCTTTGAACTGGAGGAAAGCCGTGACTGTTGAAGCCACCAGTGCCGACTAAAGTCGGTCACTTCCAATGACTTGCTTTTTGCCAGAATTATTCGCAATGTGTGTTCACAAGGGAGGCCCATTGTACTTGTGAACACACCACAGCATTTTATTGGCCCACTTGGCTTGACAGCCAGCTGAAACTGGTCATGGACCTACCACTCAGTGTGCATAAGCCAGCATCTAAGAAAGAGTTATACATTGTTTGCATTGAACGCACCTTATAAAGCGCGTATGAAGAAATCATGCGAACAACATTTCCCCAGAATGAAGCTTTAAGTCTGATAGTCAGCTGCATCCGTTCTGCACTGATTTTTCGGCTGATCTCCCGCTGTTGAGCATTGCCGGCAATTACAACCTTCTCATAAACCTCGTCCATGTGAAGGGTCGAAACCCCGAGCCACTGTTTCAAATAGTCGTGGCTTCCTTCAACACGTGAGGTGACGGCGTGACCAAAGTGGAGCAAGTCTTTTGTCCACGCATCGACAAATTTCTCCTTGTGCCTGTCAAGCCACGTGTCTTCTAAGTATCTGGTGATCTGTGGTGGTATGCAGGGTTGAAGGGTTGCCCATTTCTCATAGTATGCTCCTTGGTTGAAGCATTGCAAATGGCCATCCACTTCGCCCAGAATTCCTCATACTCTGCATCTGTCCTAAAATGCCGTTTTGTATTTGCCTGCACATGTTTGTTCACGTGCCAAAGACATACTAGCACAGCTGCGTTCGGAAAGGTAGCCTTGATCCCCGAAATCAGGGCAAGTTCCCTGTCAACAACTATGGCCATGTTCGTTTCATTTATCAGCAATTTGAAGCAATCATTAAACTGAAGCAACGCCCATGCGTAATCGTCCTCACTCTCTTCTGACAGGAAAGCATACGCAGAAGACACTGTCTGGTTGGTGGGCATAACACCGACAATATGCAAAAGAGGTAGCTTGTATCTGAATCATCACACATTTGTGGTGGCCAACCCTTGGTAAAACTGGCAATACTGTAAACTTGCCTATTTGTTTTGTATGTTGAATCCATGATGAAAACCTGTTTTCAAAATCAAAAAAGAAGCATTAATGGTAAGTTGTTGTCATGTTGATGCTATAATTTCCGATTCTCTATTTACCAGGTTTGCCGAGAATTCCGCAGCAAGAGATATGCCCGTATTAGGTGCAAAGAATAAGGACAACAACCTACCGCTTGCGCTCCGACGGAATGCATGGTATATGCTTTCTTGTCGAAAACAATCCAGCAAAACCTCAATTGGTTGACGTCCATTCAGCAAGCTGTTACTGGCCTGTAATAAAATTCATGATTGAGAAAATGGCAAGAGAAACGAGAAATTTCGGACTGCATCTCTGCACCTTTTGCTTGGTATTGTATATGTCCTTTCCAACAAGCAAGCACTTTGGATCAGCCTGGTGAAGCGTCGCAAGGATGACTCGTGGTGTCTCCCCATCCTTTGCAATTCTTGTCAATTCAAGGTCGTGCTCGGCTTGCAGGACTCGGTTAGTCGCATATACAGCCGGATCATCAACAGGACCATGACCACTGTGTTCACCAACAACAACTTCGAAATTCCAATTGTAGCTATCATTATCTGCACCGCTTGACCGTGTAATAGTATCTTGCCACTTACAGTTTGTTTTAATTGTTGACGTCTGACGAAGGCCACTTCCTTCGTCCTTATGTATTCTGCTGTGCACACATTTGAGCCAGACCTTCCGTATTTCAGGGACAGCTTTGTTTATCTTTTATCGTGCGCGATTGACTGCGTATCCGTTTTGTTTGGCGAAGGATTTGACAGACTCCTCCGCCTTTTCAAGAGAAGGGTAACTAAGGTTTGGCGGGTTGCCCATTAAAATATGGGTGAATGGACTAGGTAGTATTAAGCGAAGGAAGATGTCAGCAGAAAGAGTTAAGTGGCACAGTGAACAACAACTCCTGCAGTTTGGCGGTGACACAAAACAGTCGGAAAAGAGCGCCACGGGCTAGCCAGTCGGTACCTCGTTTCGTTGCGTCAAATTCCCAGGGGGAAACGCGCGCTAGAAGGGACTGAACTTTGTCCCACGCCTCCCTCCTGTTTCTTCGCCGACGTTACTATTGGGGGGGGGTTGCTTTGGTTGGCGGGGACGCGGCGATCGGGGGGATG